>CABFOP010103724.1:0-15597 GCA_900683385.1 Anoplogaster cornuta | reverse complement strand
GATAGGGATAGAGAGAGATAAAGAGAGAAGTACAAAAGGAGAGAGACATAAAGACAGACAGACAGAGAGAGAGAGAGAGAGAGAGAGAGAGAGAGAGAGAGAGAGAGATCTGCCACCACCAGATCGGGTGCGCTAGACTGAGAGACATAATGAAGAGCAGGAACACAGCAGCACTAACAACTGACCTCAGGTCAGAGCAGCATCCCAGAGAGTAGAGGAGTGGGACAGAGGTAGTAAACTTGAGAAATGCACACTCAATAGTCTATTACTGTAATAGAAATGAAACGGCATGTTACTCTCCTCTGTTATAGTTAGCTAACATTAGCTAGCTAGCTACAACACTCACTAACCAGATATAATGTAGCAAAAATGACTGAAATGTCAGCTTCTTTCATGATAGCCAAAAAAGTACATATAACAAAGATAGCCTACAAATAAACCTGTTTCTCCACAGATGGATAGAAGAAAGTACTTGATGAAAGGCAGCAGAACCACAGGAAATGTTCAGCAGCCGGGTGACAAAGAACTACTGTCTGTCATGACAATTTAACTCAATTGCACTTTGTCTAGTCGGTGAGAGCAGCTTAATAAAGCTATAACACAATATATGTCAGAGACCTCTGTGTCTCTTAGGCCTTTAATGCTTTCAGGCAGAGCTGAAACCACACACACCGGAGTGTGTGCAGAATGAGGAATTCAGTTCAACAAATAGATTTATACAAGGTGATTGTCAATATCTTCTAAACACACACATAGTAAGAAGCAAACATCTGAAGATGTAATCAAGGCCGTGAAGGGGGTAGTTAACATTGTTTGAAGGATATCATTCTGTTGTAACTCCTTATGTCCTGACCTTTGACCCCTGGATCTACTCATTCCCAGGTACATTTTTGATGAGATTAAGAGGTAAAGAACACACAATCACATTCCTCTTAGCTCAGCAGTTTCCCACTGTCTGTAACTATACGTAAAAGCATTGCATCATTATTTTTCCATAACACTGTCACAACTGGACCTTAACAACCTAATTTACATCACACTAACAGAAGCAGGTCCTGCATGGTATACCAGTCTGTTTCTCTGGGATACATCTATCACAGATTTCTTGTCCCTTTCTGGAATGCGTTGTATCCATACCTCCTAAAAGGCAATATGCGCTATAATATAAGGAAAATGTTGAACTTAAAGAAAATTTGTAGAATTTTTGTAGAAATTCATGGGAAAAAACACTATAATATTCCTATAGGAACGTCTGTGCTCCTCAGCAGTGAGTTTATAGTGACATAATCCTACTTGATAGTATTTTCTAATCTGCTATGGTATTCTTATAATATTACTATAGGGTCTTATAGTTTTTCTATGATATTTGTATCCTTCTAAAATCTGTTAAGTACCTGCTCCAGTACCTGTACTTTGTGCAATGACAATAAAGTTGAATCTAATCTAATCCTCAGTAGTTTCAGTGAAACCTGAGTGCCATGGAGTGGATTTCTTGTCCCCTTCTTGAATCCATTGTATGAATACCTCCTAAAAGGCTCTGAGCAGGTCTATAGCTGTTGGCCTACTAGCTTTACTCTATCTGAGTAACTTCAGTAAATCAATGTGCATGGGCAGCATTAAATAAAACGTTACAACACTACACTGGATATCTTGTTAAGATGGGTATTTTTTTTACATTGATTGATTGTTTGTTGTTTCTATAAATGCCCTGAAACAAGTGCCTTCCATTAGCAGAATTGTTACTCTTAATATTGAATGAGACTCTTGACATGTACTTTTTTTTCTTTCTTTTTTTTGTTGCAGTACGTGAACTCACTACCGAATATGGCGCTTTCTGTTTCACCTGCGGGGAAAACAAGAGGAGGTCTGGTTTGTTCGTTCTGTTCTTTTTTTTCTGGGCGGATCTTCGGTGCGCTTCTCCACTCCCCTACTGAGAGTTCACTACTTTAACAGAGGAGTGTTTCCCTGATACTACTCACTATACTTCAACGCACGTGGAGAGAGCGAGCGTATTAACTCCTCGCGGCTCCGGGTCCCACGCGCGCACGCTCAGCCAGACAGCCCCAATTTATTATTATTATCAGCACTTTTAATCCCGCGTAGGTCTCGAGCCCAGATGCTGCCCGGAGTGGCACTTTTCACCTCTTTTTTTCGAGCGGAAGAAAACTTTTATGAGTCAGCCCCAAAAAGACTTGTTGGCCAGCTGCACCATTTCGGGTATTGTTGCCCCTTCCTCTCTGCCGCGTTCTCCACGTTGAGTCATTGTGCACAAGTATGGTAGATAAAGGCCCCTTGTTGACTTCTGCTATTATATTTTACCTGTCCATTGGGGCAGCAATCTTTCAAGTCCTGGAGGAGCCCAATTGGAAGCTGGCGGCCAAGAAATATAGTGCCCAGAAGGATAAAATACTTGAGGACTATCCCTGTCTGACGAAAGATGACTTGGACAAAATATTAGAGGTATGGTCACGGAATTAACACATACACACATACAATTGTAATCATGTATTAGTCACTATTCCGTTTTTATGAATGCGCGCGCGACTTTTCCGTAGCTGCCGCACGAGCAAACCTGAGTGGAAGTGTGTCTCGAGCGTTAGCGGTATGTGAGCTCTCACCCGACACCAACAACAGTGCTGTGGAATGAGACTGAGCCATCTGTCTGTGATTCAGCAGTGTGGGTCAACACAGCCACACGTAGTTCATCAACCTATGTGACGACATTCCTTCACAGTCATACACAGACAACTGCTGAACCCATTATGTTGACATTAATTGGTTAGAATGGATGTAATTTTCCTGCAGGGATGAGTTACTCAAATCGATCCCCAATTGTTTGTTTGCCATAGATGTTTGTCTAGCTTGAAGTTTATTGATGATAATGTTTCATGATGATAATGAGTTTATTGCCTAGTTCATTTCCTTTTAGATTGTTCAACTGTGTGTCTGGACTCTGGAGCACTGACCTCGGTGCTTGGTGTTTCTGCTGGCAAATATTTTATTTCTTGTAAAAATGCCAAATGCCTTACACATTAGTACAGCTGGTGTCATTTACCTCTATGGTGTAGTCTCTGCATTGAATGATCATCAGCAGTTAACTCCCCTGTGATTTCAGAGGGGTCATGAAATTGTTCACTTCCTTGAAAGTATGGATCACTTTGATTCTTTTTATTTGTCCGGGCTGTTTAAGTGGCTATGATTTAAGATATTATCTTGACCTGTCAGATCCTTCAACAAGGAAGAGAACTGCAGTGCATGAGACTTGACACCCTAGCCCAAATACCTCCTTCACCGTCTACGCCACTGGTATGTGAACTGTTCAGTTCCTTCACGATAAACAAAACAAATCCGCTGTCTGAGGAACAGAATCTCATTCTGACACTGATGGTAATCCCTTTCTGGCAGGAATGGGGATTTTGGGGCTGCGTGGTAATGCAGTCTGCGTCTGTCTTTACACTTGCAACTATGACCAGAAACAGAAGACATGTCTTAACCTGTCCCCCTTTTCGGGCCCACATCAGTATTAGGAAGATTTATTACACCCCCCCCTCCCCACCCCTGCTTCCTTCTGCTGCTTCTTTTTGTCTTTGGGGGCTGAAAGTGATATATCCACGAACCTCCCCCTCTCCTGGCACCTCTGCAACGGTCAAATCTGTTCAACGCCTGCAAATGTAGAGGCGCGTCATGGCTGAGGAGAGCGTTTCCTCTCGGGCGGCTGGTGCTGTGCAGCAGCTGACAGCTGTAATCTTGGTAGCAACCAGTGTCAACTTCAACTTGATGTTCTTTTCTTTTTCCTCTCTCTCTTCCAAGTGCTTTGTAGTAAACAAACACCGGATTGTGCCAACAGTGGGATGACTTCAAGACCTCATATACTGCAAATCCAATCACTGTTTTGTTGTCCTGCTATGGTCCTTCTAGACGTGTTGACCTTCTCGCTGTTTGTGAAGGCACCTGTTGCAAAGGCCATGAACTTGTGCATTTCACAGTCAGTATAGGAAAAGAATGGATACTACAGCCACATATGACCGTTTGTTGCGGTGTCCTCTTTGGATTCCTTTTCTCCCTCTCGGTTGTATTATGAGCAGAGATTCTATGAGATTTCCATTATGGAAACTTTGCTCGGCTTGTTAACAGTAAAAAATGTATATAAGCGGTGTTAACAAGAGGAGGCGACGCTCGCGTAAAAGTTAGTCTTCTCTGCTTTATTAACGAGGGGTTTACTGCTAACTCAAGAGCCTTGAAGTGGTCACGGATACACAGATTGGATTTTATGGCCCATCAATGTTCGCTCTCTTTTGTGAATGTTCAACTAGGAAGGTGGCGTCTCCAGATTATCTCCAGTGCGAAGAAGTTTACAAGCTGGAACCGTAAAATTGAACCAGACAGGTGTGTGTGTGTGTAACCATGACTGACTCAACACATAGCACATGTCTTCGCTTCTCATCGAGATAATAAGATTTAGTGTTCAGCTGATTCTGGACTTCCTGATAAGGGTGTGTCTCACTCATCATCCCCTCGGTTTCCTCACGATTTGTAGCTTTTTAAAAAAAAATTATTGAAAGCATATTTACAAGCAGATTATAGATTAACCAACAATGGTTAAAACAGTGGAACAGTTAGGCTGACCTTCAAGAGGGACCTTGGTATCGTTGGTAGGCATTAATTCATTTGGGGGAAAAGACAAAATGACTCCCAAAAATGTCTTCTTTCTGGGTTTCCAGAGATGGGACCTCTGCTAAGAAGACTGCATGACTTTATCAGGAATTGAGTTGGCTGCTACTATATTACGCCTTTCCCAGTTTGCTACATTATTCCAGCTACAGCACACCGATATTTATTTTCACAGTAACATAATTGTTGACTTTGCACCTGCATCTGATTTCATTAGACCTAACGAAGGCGCGAATTGCAGATATGTCATTAACATTCCACAGATCAGATGTCAGACTGGAGAGCTGGAGTGCGGTTTTCACTGCTGGTTTTTCTGACTTCCCTTCCTTGCGTGAGTGCAGAGGTTCCTCAGGGCGTCACATTGCAGCTGACTTCAGGATGACTAATCACATCTCTATGCCCAAGTGAAAGGGAGACTTTGTGGATGCTGCAAATGTGTTCACACACACACTGTTGTCACATGATGAAAGTGAAATGCAATAAAAGCACAATTGAATGATGCAGAAGCGGCGTGCTCACTTTCATCATGTGTTCGGGTAGTTTATCTAGTGATTGTTGGCTTGGAAATAGCCAAGTCTTTCCTGCACGTGCACAAAATAGACGGACACTTACAATACTGTAGTCATGGAGGATAGCCAGGGAGCTCAATGCCATGGGATTAGACAAAGGCTACTGATTAACCGGAGAGAAATGCCATTATTCGCCTGAACATTTCTATGTGTTTGACTTCAGTTTCAGGTGTCTGCATGTACAGTTCCACCTTAATGTGAGAGTGAACCTATCTAAGTCTGTATACCATTTGCAACCAGACTAAGTTGTTGATTCCTTATTCCAATAAGCCTAATATTAGAAGCTTTCAGTTGTATTATAAACCAGCAAGCCTACATAGACGTTATGAGTTAAATCCACTGAAGAAGTTGAATCAACGCGAAACAAATTAAGAATAAAGAAATCCCATGTGCGCGGAGTCTATGAAGTAACTATCTCATGCAATATAAATGGCTAAGTTGAAAGCAGCCGCTCACAAATGTCTTTAATGGTATCCTACGTGTTGCTTAGCAGATGTAAGCTGTAAAAGATACCCCAACATAAAGAGACCTTCTTTTCACTGTCTGGAAACTTTAAGCCTTGCCCCTTTATGTCTACCAAATCAAGAACTTTTTTTTATTTTTATGTGCCATATACACTTTATTAATTAAGATCAGTTGCTTACAGTAATGAGTTGATTGGCAGTTGATTGGATTCGGCAGCCATCGCCCTCTATCAGTTTTCCATGTCATGCAGCACGAAAAGCTTGTTCATGTGCTCTGAGGAGAACCGTTGAGACTCTAAAATATCAGCATCGTGTGTGTCCCCAACCCCCCCTTATCTGAAATCAATTATTGCTGACAAGGAAGAGTTCACAAGTGACTTCATTGTTTGTGACCTGGTCGGTCTGGCCCCGCAAGCAGCTGTTCCCAACGCTCCTCCGCCGCCTGGTGCACTCTTTAACGCGGCGAGAGCGGAAAAGTACCTACTGTAGGAGCCGGAGGGGGGTCCGCCGGGCCGCCAGCTGTCCTGATAACGGCTTTGCAGAGTTTGCCGTTGCGGTTTCACTGTTATCAGAGTGCACTAGTGTCAGACTCGCAAGCCTGCAGTTTTAGCGGCATGTGCAGTAGCAGACCAGCAGAGGAAACCCTCACTTTGAACAAACAGCGTGGCACGGCCTCAATTATGGTCATGGGATATGCTTAGGCTGCACTTCTTCACACCGTATTGCAATTTGTAATATTATTTTCAATGTGGGTCAACATATATATCACGGCTTTTTCAACACGTCTTTCTCTTCAGCTGTGTTGACAGTAATGTAATGGACATCTATTCTATTATGACGACTGTCTGTAGCTCAACAATACATCTCTGTATCAATGCGGATACTTTCCATTATTTATGATTATGGCTGTGGTTATTAGAAAGAAAAAAGTGAATTCCCGCACACACTTATCACCTCTGCATTGGTTTATTGAAAAAGCCGTCAACGTTTCTCATGTCTTGAGAAAGGTCCAACGTTGACGGCTTTTTCAATAAACCAATGCAGAGGTGATAAGAGTGTGCGGGAATTCACCTTTTTCAGGGGAATTGATTCCCTGCACCACAAACGAGACAGAGCAAGTGATGTGCATGTCTGCCTTCTACTTATCTTGTGATTATTAGTTGATCGCATTTGGTGACGTATTTCCAAAGGTCTACAGGCCAATCTTGTGTCATCGTTGATGCCCCTACTCGTCTCTCTTTCCTTCATGCTGCTTGTTCATTGCAGGATGTTTACACCAGTCTAAATGGATTACCAAAGTACTGATGAAGCCTTCCAGAACCATTTAGACATTCTCTAATCTCTTTTTGTTTGTATCTTACAGGCAGTGGCCTTCTTACAGCAACAGTGGTTCTGTTCATCTTTGCTTGAATCCACATCAATAAGAGTAGAAATGAACCGTTTTTGAGAGATCAAGGAGAGTAATGGGAGGATTTAGATGTCAGTAGTGGAATCAACCCAAAGCCCAACTTATGAATTACTTGACGACTTGCGTCACTCAACCACTTAGTAAGACAATTGTTGTTTGTTGCGTGTGCTTTTCTTGACAGAATCTTCTCTTTGCTAAATGGGGCATTGTATGTAATGGGCAGGATTTTTGCTTCTTGGAACAACTGTGGTAATTTGGAATTTAATAAACAAGCCTTATTTGGTGTGTTGGAAAAAGCATGTGTTACTGGATGGGTAACCGCTGTAGGTTTCTTCATCGATTTGATATACATTTTAGTCCTATAAACTATAAATGTTGTCAATTGACACTGTTTTCCATACGTTTTCCCAAAACGTATGTAAAACATTTGAAGTGCAATACAAGTTTTTTTCCCCCCATGTAGTTCCCATGCCATTCTTGCTTTTAAAGGGTACCTTGCACCATATTTTTTGGCATCTTTTTTTATTGAGACATTTGGTAAGCATTTTTCCTGATTCATTACTATCATAGTATCTTAAAGGTATAGTAGGTAAGATTTCAGTAGCGGCGAGCGAAGAGCGCTGAATTTCAGGGCCAAATCCCCGTCCGACGTGCAGGTGGGTGTGGGAAGTGTGGTGGTGTGAAGCCGATGATGGTCCCCTTCGCGCCGTGGTCTGGTCTCTATTTCTCCGAGTCGGGTTTCCGGGTTGTTTAGAAATGCAAGTCGACAGGCAGGTAGACCATCCAATCATTTCATTCCAGCCGAATGGGCCATCTAATCATTTAATTTGAGCTGAAGGTCAAGTTGACAGGCAGGTAGTTCGTCCAGTCACTGACTTATTACAGTATTGCGACTGCTACAGACACCAGATTTTTCTTTCTTCCCCAGAGCACTTGATTTATCGATTACTGTCGGGATATAGACAATTTCAACAAATAAAACCAAAAATGCTTCTCAAAAAAATAACTACCCTACCTTTAATATCCATTTATTGGCAATAATTTCAGTTTTATTTTTGCATGATGCTGCAAGAGTCCTCCTATTGCATGTCATTAGTAAATGGAAGAAGTGTGTTTGCTGTGGGTTTCCAAAGATAAACTGAGCAGGGCAGTTTCACTTTCAGCTAACTGACACAGCATTTTCTTCCCTTTCTTTCTTCCCCTTCCATTTGTCATATACACTGGAAATGAGTCACTTTGAAAAACGTTGCTTGACATTGTGTAAATATTGTTCTGGAGAGATGTGCAGCTGCAAAATTGCGTTACCATGCTGATTTATTTAATTTGGGTTTAACAGTTTATGTCCTAGAACTAACTCAGACAATTACAGAGAAAAAACAATTTCTAAACTGTTTGGGCCTCATGCCTCCTCAATTCCTGAGGTTATGTTTGTGTTTCTAATGGTATGCTATATCAGTCTAGTTAGCTCTTCAAGGTTTCATTTAGTTTGGATGTCAACAAAGGCTCTCACCTGCATATCTTTCTGGTGGATTAAGTAGAAGATGACTGGACCAGTTTTCCAACGCTCAGGCTTTTGAACAGGACCCTGAAGTGGGCAGAGCAGTTTAATGACTTCCTCCTGAGCTGGGGACACAAAGTGTCTTTTCATGTTCTCACGCGGTGCTTGTGCTTATTGTCCTTGATCTCAGGGTCATTTGTGACCTTAGGCGGCCATGGGTTGAGCAGTGGCTGGCCTTTTAACCTTTTAGAGACCTTCCAGGGTCAATGCCTGGAGTCTTTTCACTGGCTACTTCTTTGTGCACTGCAAATGCTACTGAAAATGTCTCCCTAGTAGTCCCTAGTAGGATTATGGGGTGAAAATTGGGGTTAAACGTAAGGTTAGCCTTACGTTTAAAGATTGTCTTCCTTGTCCTCTGATGGAGGGCATGGTATGCACTCCCATGATTTAGCAGCCACTCTGCCCTCATGTTGTATTCCTGTGAATCAGCGTTTTGTACGTGTCAAACTTCAGCACTTTTTTTATCCGGCAGACAGACAGTGTGCCGTGTGCAAATCACCCTCATGACGACTAGACTGAGGTGCAAAGCTGACCGCAGACTTGACACGCTAACATAACATTCATCACTTTTACTACTACACATGGTAAACAAACATTGATAGCTAGTGTGTGGTTAAAAAAGGATTAATGAAAATGATTTGTTTACATTAATTTCGGGCTGTTAAATAGAGTCTGTCATTTGGATTGCTGTTTACCCACTTCCATTCCATAAGACTGTGGCAGCTGTGTTATTTCAGACACATTATCTCTTCCCAGCACTACGCCCAGAAGCGGTTAAAACACAGCACTTTGATTTTCTTTGGTTGGCTTGGCTGGTATGGTTTCATAAGAGCAGTTACATCTGTCTGCTTGTGAGAATAACCATAACCTTATGACATGTTTCTTTTTTTCTTAACAGCACGTTCTATATAGTGCACCTCTACAGCTCAGAATATGACTTTGAACAGGTGTTTTTGTTCTCACTAATGGGTCCAGTGACCTAATACACACACTCCCCTCCCACTGGTAAAAGGAGAATAGCACCAAGCTTCCCTCCATGTGATGCCTTTACCTCTGTTTTTTTGTGGGTGGACTTGAGCAGTGCCGTCACTGGCTACATTTACATGTATGGAGAATTCTGTTCTCCATCCGGTTGCTCAGGTTTTGTCTCGATACATGTAACTCTGTTAAAATATCCCGGTTAAGCTTGATTCTGAAAAACCTGTTTAAGACGCCTGTCTTACTCATATATTAATCAGGTTACTGTGGCATGTAAACAAAAACGGCACAGATTACTTTTCATAAATTGTTTTGCGGGCAGAACAGTCTGTGGCGTCAGGAATATTGTTTTCACTGGTTTATTGATGGCCAACAGGGATACTCAATTGCAAAGATTCTTGTAAACAGTTTAACCTGAATAAGACTATAACCAATAGTCGGGCTACTTGCTGCACGTAAATGTAGCTGTGCATTAAAGATGCAATGATTAAAAAAGGCCAATCAAATGTAAAACTGCCAGCAGGTCAGCTGTCGACTTGATTGAGGTTTTCCCACTTTAATTTCCAGTCACGGTTGGAAGACGCACTGTGTCCATCACTACTGTCATCGCAAAACCCAATGGAGGCAACTGTGTTGATTCAGCAGACAAAATAATGGCCTCCTCTTGTGCTGGTTAATTACAGACCAGAGCTGTCACAGACCTGTTATTATTAAAGAACTAAACGTCTTCCAGTACTTAAGAGCTCATGTGAATTTTGCCAACCCCTGCACATTTCCCCCCTCAAGCACATTTTGAGAAAGAAGAAGTTTGGTGTTGGGGAATGCATTGTCCCAGCCGGGGTATTGCTAATACCCAAGAGGGCGAGCAGAGTTTCTGCTGCGGCTGTTCCAGCACACACGTGGTTTGGAATGATTGATTAAGCATGATTGTCGCGTGTAAATTATTTTTTTCCCATTCTGAATTGCAACAGCGATAGTTCCTTGCAAGGGTGAGCTAATGTATTTCATGCGTAACAGAATCTTTGTAGATTTTGTTAACTAATTTAGCACAAATTGGTAGAAAAACATCTTGTAGTGGTTTTCCACACTTAGTCAGATGTAAAGAAATCAGAAAATTGGAAGGCATCAATGCAATAAAGAAGCCCCGTTACCATCCAGATCAACTGAATACAATGCCTATCCAACCATATCCATTTCCATCAAAGGCTCACCATATACAAAATACTCCAGACTCTTTGTAAAACTAATCTAGGCTCTTGGCCAATCAATTTCCTGCTTGAAAGAGCAACCACTTATGAACCACCTGGTCCTTTTATCTATCATCATGTGATTATGAAATGGCTGTTTAGGGATGCGTGTCTGCTCTTCCTGTTTCTCTACCAGCGTAAGCAGTGGTTGGAAGTATAAACCCCTCAGGTTACAGATGATCCTCCAGGGTCCCTTAGTGCAGTTGCTAGCAATTGGCAATGTTCAGCTCATCAGTGCATCAGGAGATGCCATCAACATATCACAGGAAGGATGTGGTGGGAGAAATGGAGCTTAGACACGACAAACTTCGTCTCTTCCTTTCGCTCAACCAAATTGGATTCTCATATTGCATCCAAATTCATTTCTAATTAAATTCGAGCCTATACTGAGTCCTGTTCTTGAATCTTCTTCGTCCTCAGGTGGTGTCTGATGCTGCAGGCCAAGGAATCACCATAACTGGCAGCAAGACCTTCAACAACTGGAACTGGCCAAATGCCGTCATCTTCGCTGCCACTGTAATCACTACAATCGGTAAATACTTAAGTGATGGATCCAATGTCTATCATTGCTTTAACAAATTTATATTTTAAACAACTTCATTATAAATATTCTTCTAAAAATATACGGTAAAAGTGAGAATTAGTCATGTTGGTATTGTTAGTAATTAGCCAAGAGTGTCACTTCAAGACAGGTCTAAAGCGCTATCATGCAAAGATTTCAACGTTGACCTCTAACTTTGTTCAAACACCAAATGTACAGAACAACAGCACAGATAAGGGGGATCGGGTGAAGAAAATCTTAGATTAGATGACTTGTCCTTATTGGCGGCGTGGTTTATGTCAGCGGAGTCATTTTCCCTGTTTTGGTACCGTGCCAAATCTCCACATCTTAAATGCCTGCAGGCTTTTCCATTGGGTGACTTTTTCCTCGGCCTTGCCAAGTCCGTCACTTACAGTACTGGAGCCCCAGCTGGGATACCTTTAAAAAAAATTTAGGTTATGAAATACATCCCTTGCCAGATGATTTATTATATTAAATGAAATATTGAGTAAATCCATACAAAAGAGAGAAGTGTTAAGCATGCTTAAGAATGATTCTAACCAACCACTTTGCTTTGTCTTTTAAAGGATATGGGAACATTGCCCCCAAAACATCCGTGGGCCGTGTCTTTTGCATCTTCTACGGGCTGTTTGGTGTGCCCTTATGTCTTACGTGGATCAGTGAGCTGGGAAAGTTCTTTGGCGGCAGGGCCAAGCACTTGGGTCAATACCTAACCAAGAAAGGGCTTTCACTGGTAAGTTGATACAGGCTTTTTCCATCGCTGATTAAACTATAACTAGTATTTGAAAACCTTAACCTGACATAGTGTTTTTTTGTTTTTTTCCTTGCAGAGAAAGGCTCAGTTTACCTGCACAGCTATTTTTCTTCTCTGGGGTGTACTCATACATTTGGTCCTTCCGCCGTTTGTGTTTATGGCCCAAGAGGGTTGGACATATATTGAAGGCTTGTACTTCTCATTTGTCACTCTGACCACAATTGGTTTTGGGGATTTGGTAGCAGGTAAGCTCTTCCAGTAATACTTCTATTTAATGTGCTGTCCCATTTTATACCAGGTTCTACTATTTAAGTCATTTCTAGAAGATCATGGTGGATTGCATAAACAAATGCATTTTCTGCCATGCTCTACAGGTTTTAAAGTTCCTCCTGTGTTTACTTAATCCTTCATACTAGAATAAATCTTCTTTCATTTGATACTGTTGATTTCTGGTTAGGATTAATCATCAGGTGTACTTTTTATAATGGTACTAAAGACTAATGAACTACTTTATTATACACATATATAAAAGGGGCATTATGTCTAACGTTCTGGTCTTGTGTGATTTGAACTTGACAACATTAGGAGGTGTTTCCGAAATTCACTGTCTTTTCACTGTCTTTGTTCTTGCAGGTGTTGACCCAAATACAGAGTACCCCACTCTGTACCGTTACTTTGTAGAAGTGTGGATTTACCTGGGCTTGGCATGGCTTTCTCTGTTCTTCAACTGGAAAGTGCGGATGGTGATCGAGGCCCACAAGGCACTGAAGAAACGCCGAAAGAGGCGAAAACTGTCTATTGATGAACTCCGGAGCTACAAAGAGGCCCATAAGGCGGCCCTTCGGTTGCCACCCACTCCGAATGATGTCAACATCTTCAGCTTCATGTCCAAGAAGCAGGAGGGCTACAACGACTTGATTAAGCAGATTGGCACCAAAAAAGATGGTGGAAACAATGGCATCAGTACCACCACCATCAGTAAACCCAAAGAGATGGGTCGCTCCAGGAGCTGCAATGATGCTGCTATGTCCAACGGCCACTCCATCCTCAGCCTGGACCGATCACCACGCCAAAAGAGACGCTATAGTTTCAGTGACCGTGTCACTGTAGCATTTTCAAAGTCCAAGAACTACCTCTTGGGCTCAGACAATGGTTTGCTGCTAACGGAGGACAATGTAGAGGGCGAGCTGGAAGTTGACCAGGAGAGGATGTACGAGAACCAGCTTGACAAAGAGGTGGACCTAGAGAATGGAGGAGTGGGAGGTTGTGGAGCAAGTGGCCGAAGGACATGGGACTCTAAAGACTACCATCCCCTAATGTTCCAAAATGCAAACATTACATTTATTGATGAGGAGAATTTCCTGAACACTAGAGGAGGAGGAGGAGGAGGAAGAGGAGGATGATGACAGTGACGATAAAGCAAAGCTGTCCATCACTACATGTGATGAAAATGTTGAGTCGGAGATGGACTCCAAAGAGGAGCAGGGCTCTGAATCAGAAGGGTCAGTGTTCACTAGTGATGGGTCAGAGCATGGCCACTCCTATGAGAAGCTTGTAGAGGAATACGCCAAGGAAGATAACACAGAGTCTTGAGGAACACACATCTTCAGTTGTAGACTGGGTTGGTGTTGAGGTATATGAAGTCTAATTTGACTCATTTTAAAGGATCCTTTGTGGTTATTCCGATGGTCCCATGCCACTGTGTGATCTGGGGTCTGACATGGAAGACTGTATTCCAAAATCAAAGTGTGAAAATTCACAGGAATGGTCTGTTCTTAACAGAATTTCTTTTTAAAGCCCACATTGCTTTGACTACTTTTAAGAGTTGGGTTTCCTGTCAAATCTTGAACAAATGATGTCTTCATCATGATGAATACAGACTATAGGGCATTACATGTAACAACATAAGTAATGAAGATCTGCTCTATTTTTTATTTTTTAGCATTTATACGGTTTGATCAAATGGATGCCAAATATTTGTTGGAATATGTCCAGACACAGGAGTAGTTTTCCATGAATGCTTGTTTTCTACTCAAAGGTTGATGGGAAATTCCAGGAAATGGCAATTTCTTTATCTGATTCCCTTATTTCCTTTATACATATTCACCATATTGGTGCGTTTATAATATTTATTCAAATGAAGGATGTAGTAGCCTTTTATTCATGGCCTGCATGGCTTGTATATCTCTGTCATTGCACAATCCCGCCAACAGACGAGGGCATTGCAGATTATCTCTTCAAACCTGAGCCAAACACCTGTCCTTAAAGCAGATGAAGGGGCTAGGGGCCAATTTACCCCTTTTAGTATGTTTTTTGTTTTGTTTGTTGTTTTTTCAATGTTTTTTTCAATTTCTTTTGTGAAAAATCCCTGTTTACTTACTGTGTCTGAGATTGCTGTTGTTGATGTTGATGCAACCTATAGAATGTTGTTTATTTTGACTGCACTAGAGGTCGGTAGGGCATGGGCAACTAGCCCTAGAACCAATCACAAATCGAAAACAAGCCAAAGTTGGAAAGTAAAACCATGCAAGTGGTTTTGGACCAGAGACCAGATCTGCTGTTAGAGCGATTCAGTCAAACTGTGAATCCTGAAATCCTGAAAGCACTCAGACTTTTGAAATGGGGCCTCATTTTCCTACACCTTCCTGGTCCCAATCCTTGTGAGATAGCAGCCTCTCAACTAGTTTTGTGAACATAAACTTTCTGTTTGTGTTTTGCTGCTGAGAGCAACTCACAAGTGTCTGTGTGTCTGGTTTTAGGCCTTCTAGCATGGCAGTGCATACTGGGGTAAAACCTCTGTCACAGCAACAATATTCTCACTTTTTGTCTCTTCCTTAGCACCCTTTCACTTCTTTGTGTTTGTCATGTAAATATTGTCCGAGAGCCCATCAGTAGCAACAAACACAACCTGGCCTTGACACTTGTATTTGCTTCTGGGGGCTTGTGAAAGGCTGAAAGACTGAAATGCATGATAGCCAGCCAAGGTTAACTTGAGACAAATCAATGCTCTCTTGACGTATGTTGTAGTCAAGGACAAGGAGTCAGCAGTATCAGTCCTCTCAATTTATTGGTGTATGGTATGGTATCCCCCCCCCCTTGTTTGCACAAGAACAACGGAACTCTATATAAATATTCCCCCAAAACATAATGTCCATTGCTTTTCACTGTGTTACCTTGAAAGGTTCCTTATTTGTTTCAATCTTCACCCACTGCCTTTTGCACACGTTAACTTGCACACCAAAAACTTGAAGCAGCCTTAGATGGCAGTGTTGTGCAGTCACACAGGGCTACTTTGAACTTCAGATTTTAAGAACTTCATTCAAGTTGATTAGTCTACTGTAAATACATAGTCTATTTTTTGTATTTTTTTTTTTTAGTAATGTGGA
>CABFOP010103715.1:0-11208 GCA_900683385.1 Anoplogaster cornuta | reverse complement strand
TGACTGTACCCGCCTGTAGGTGGAGCTGTGTCATTGAGAAACATCAATAGGGTTCTCCTCGACCCCCCACCCCTCCCATCATAAACACATTCTCTCTCGCTTTGCCCGACAAGATGAGAGACCCAGACTCACAGTTCACATTCTCCCATTCATGCTTCTGTATGCATTTCCAAAACCTTTTCTTCTTCATAGCCCACATGTCATATCTCTAAGATGACAGGTTATAGAAACTGAAGTGCATTAATAATGGCGACTACCTACCAAAGCTTTAGATCAGGGGTATCAAACGTATGGCTGCAGATGCGGCCTGCGAAGGGGTCCAATCCAGCCCGAGGGGTGATTTGGGGGAAGAAGAAAAAATAATTTCATTATACACCAAGATGTGCTGTGTAGCAAAAGCCTCAGAATGGACAATGTCATGGACGTAATCATCAAAACGGTTAATTTTATTAGAGCCAGAGGACTCAACCATCGGCACTTTGACAATCTTTTGTCCGAAAATATTATTGTACACGGCTCAGCCCTACCACACTGAAGTCCGCTGGTTGAGCAGAGGGGCTGTGCTCAAATGTTTCTTTCAATTACGTCTGAGTTGGATGACCCAGACTGGCTGCGTGATCTTGCATTTTTGGTGGATATAACAGAACACTTAAATGTGCAAATATTCTCAACTTTTCAGCGGAGTGGCACCGCTTGTCAATGGCCCAGGCAGCCAATCAAATCAAGCAAGAGGCTGCTTTACTGCTTTCCCACTCTTCCTGTTGTGATGCCTGTAGATGTGATAGGAACAGTGGGACAATGGACAATGCAGACGAAAGGTTATTATTCACTTGTTATGGGCTTTTCCCCTCCTCATCCAATAGCACAGCAACGGCAAGAGCTCAACGTCTGCTTGAATCCATTTTCTTCCTGTTAATCACATTTGATTGCCCGATTGCACACGCAGCCCCGCTCCACAGGCGCAGCACACTGTTCTATTTCGTATAAGCTTCACCCTCTAAGGGCTATCGCTAGTGGGTTTATCCCTCGCGCACATGCGCAGCACTGAAAACTTTATTCCCCGCCCACGTACTGTGGGCCTCATCTATGTCCTCACCCTGCTTATAAGGCAGGCTGAGACCCAACAATCGGTTCCCCTTTTTTTCTTCAGCGTCGTATGAAGCAGCACTAAGCGTAAGGCAGACGCCTTAGCTTGAAATTGAAAACTAACCTAGGGCGGATGGTTGTTCTGACTTTGAAATGGCAACACATTCATTTTTTATTTATTGTAAAAGTGAGTTTGGATTATGGATTATTTGTTGGCCTAAAAATAAAATTTGTGTTCTGCTTTCATTGTCAGAGTTCGTTAGGCCTACATTTGTGTGCTAATATTCGATTTAAAATGCTTGCCTGTTAATCTTCTTCATAAGATGAAACAAAATTTGTAAAATTAAACACTTTGTAGTTATAGCAGAGACGTGAGAGCAAAAATCTATTTGCCAATTCGACGGCGGCAGATGCGAACAGCAAGAACTGTGATTGTGCAGTGTCCACTGCCCAGCTTGACACATTTGCTCACGGAAAAAATAGGGGGAAAAAACAGCGAAACGATCACTGCAATTCTCCTTATGACTATACATTATTTTACCTGCTCTGTGCCCTAGATTATAACCAATTCAGTACCACTGTCTAGCTGCCGCGGACAATGTCCCAACGTGAGGCTCATGTTGGACCATATCTCAGCTTTAAGTCCATTTCAGACTACAACGACATTTCCCATTGTGACGTAAAGCAGTGAGCGGCGAGCGGGTGGGGTCGGCGGTCCAGAGACCTCTATGGGTGGGATATTAGCTATTGCTTTGCACAGCCATGTACTGTGGCTAATGTTTGTTAGCTTGTCTATCGGAGAATTTCTAGGTTTGCTAGCCAAGCTAGCAGAATGGTTGTATAAATATCTATCGTAATTTTAAAAAAAAAAAATTACGAACCCGAGATTCCCATCTCGGCACTGATATGTCGCCACATAAAAAAATAATTGGCAAGGCTATGGTTATATATCCTCCATATTGATTTTTTGTTTCTAGGAGAATGGACCACCTACAACTATTTCATTGGTCGCGCTTCATTGCGTGATGGCGAAACTAGGGCAAGGTCCAAATAATTTAAACTTTGAGTACAGACAAGTCCTGTAGCTATTCATTGCTCTTGATGACAATTTTTTTTTTTGATTGAATGATTCCAGTTTCTAATCAACTCTCTGCCGGTTTATTATAAAGTATCCCATGGAGAGTGTCAGGAAAGAGCTGATGAAGGCATTTGTGCTGAAAAGTTGGTCCTCATTAAAAAACACAGCAAGGAGGTAAAGAGTGTGCGACTTGTATTGTGTGCTAGTTTTCTGTGGATCCGTGTGTGTCAACTTCCTGCAAAGAGAGCGAGTATGAAATGCTACAGTACACAAACTCAAACTCAGGACATCATGCATACAAGGAATGAAATATACCCTTGATGACACATAATGGGTCAAATGCATTGCTCTTTCATGCATTTCAAATGAGGGAATCATTTTCTGCTGCATCATTCCTTTGCAGATGCATTGCACTTACATGAGTGTTGCATGTGTGTTGCATGTGTTCATTTAGTCCACTCATGTGTTGATTATGCATACAAAATCTAAACCAAATGTTATTTTACTCCAGTTATAACCATGTGATGTTTTTCTGATGAAAACCATTCACCATTTCTATTGAAAATTTGTGGGATGTTTGTAAACAACCAGTTTCATTTCAATATGTTTGAGCTATGAGATTGCAGTAGGGATGTATCTGAATACGAATACCATATTTGGGAAAGCACAAATAATACATTCCATATGAGCTTTATCCCCTCCTGAATTTGGCCAATATTTCGTAGAGAAGAGACTGAAAATGAGTTGATCTCTAAGCCTCTCTAAGCTGGGGGTTTCTCTCCAATGATAGCGTATCTCCAATGATACACGGAGCTTTGACTGTGAAGAGAATAGTTCCATAGCTTGTGTTGTTTGACTGTAGTTATGAATAGTGTAATTATCTTGATAACTTAGCCAATCTAGTTTTCATCACCAACACACACTGTTTCCCCCGGCCGGGTCTGCTGCTCTGAGTCACACCAGACGGATTCAGGAAATAGAGACAGTCCAGTTAATCAGGAGTCTGTCCAGCCTGGTGGTAGTGCTGCTCCCCCACCTACAAGTAGTGTCTGGGAGCACTTTGCTGTCAGTGCAGATCCAACCAGGGTGGTCTGCAAACTGTGCAAAGGTAAAATCAACAGGGGCAAGGATGTGAAACATCTGTCTGGGGTGTAGAGTTCAACACATCCAGAATGAAGATAAGGAACTATATTTTGATTTAGAAAGATTTTCAAGTTATAAGAAAAACCTCAATGTGGCCACTGTAGAAGTTCTATTTTTTTCTTGTTACACTGATGCTCCACAGTTAGATGCAGCTTTGTTCATGTGGTGTGTATGAATGGGCATTTATCCAGTGTGAGTTACAATGAGTATGCAGGAAGTGGTAGAATGTCTTGCTGAAGAACACCTATACAAGAAACAGAAGCTGTTGCTGAAACCTGTGAACTTCCAGTTACAGGACAGTCTTTCTAACCACTAGTTCACACTGCACACTATCTCATTTTAGAAATTATTCAACTGCATTTTTAATGCAATCACTTATTCTAGATCATTACCCCTACTCAACTATGAGACATGGTCTGAAGGACCTATGAATGATTCTAGGGAGTTCCTAATACTACTGTGGCCCATTTATTACCAGACTAAATCATACAGGAGTAATGGTGATCTAAAATCCACTTTGCATTAATAATATGTGTGGCAAGTGGAGTGAGCACGAGTTGAGGAGTGGCCGTCAGGACAACAAGATGCATCTGCACACAATTCACCCCTCTCTAGCCTTTATTCAGTAGGTGTGGGCAGATGAGCCTCTGAGCTATGGACAGCTGACACCACACACAGAGGATGCAGCAGGCTGAAAAGTCTGACCCTAACCCCTATAGAAGAAGAAAAGAAGTTAACACTTTATTAATCCACATTTTGTCACACACAGCATGCAGGAGGTGGAGACCGCCAAACACACACACACAGGGAGGGTGGCGTATGGAAATGAGTCTCTGCTTTTAACCCATCCTGTCAACTTCGCTGCGCCTCCAGGAGCAGCCAGGAGCAGAGGGCAGCCCACTACGGTGCCTGGGGACCAACACCTCCATATCTGGCATCTACATCCTGGTCAGGGATGGGACAGGAGAAGCAATCTTCACATGTTTTTAATTGGGGGTCTTATTGTGGGAGGAGACCCCACGGAGCACAGGGAGAACATGCAAAATCCACACAGAAAGGCCGGACCACTGGAGTCAATCCTGAAAAGGCAAATAATAGTAACGCAACCATGGATTATCCATTATTTTGAGTTAAATATTGTTTGGCATAAGAATTGGTGGCAAAATTCAGCATGGCAAATACATATCTTAAACTTCCTTATGTCCTTATGTTAAAAGGTGCTGTGGTAGCCATTGTAGAAAACCCTCTTAATGCTAAGCATGCATTAGCACTGCAGACTATTGTTTCCTAATCAGTATATTGTAACACAAAACTTAAATGGCATGGAGCCAAATTGCAGCTTTGGTTGAGCAAGTAAAACGCAGGATGTTTGTAGCTTAATAAATTGGCATTCTTATACAAACATGGATATGCAGAATACTGATGTGCTTGTTCGAGACTACTTGGCTTTTTGTGTATCTTGGAAATGGACTGTAATTGTCATAATTGGATTCAAATGATCGGGTCAGGGGTGTTTGGGGTACTGAATAATGTTTGCCTCACACTTAACTGGTTATTTTCATAATTTTTCAAGTTATGGAAATTGATGTGCTAAAAAAAAACACCACTACTCTTTACTAAACAAATTAAAATGGGTAATGGATAACTGAACAAATCAGCATTCCTGAATGTTGCTGTACACTTACTTTGATGAAGACATAGTTTGTGTGTGTGACCTAGTCTGCTTTAAGCTCTGAAAGCCCGAGAAAGAAAAAACACATTGACCTTGATTGTGTTATACGAGGAATATTTAAGTATAGGAAAATGGGTATCTGAACAAATCAGTTTTTCTATAGTTTCCTACAGTTTGCTCTAGATTTACTTTGTTGAGGACAGTGTTGTAAGCATGAAAAGCTCTACAAAGAACATGAGATGCAGGGAAAAACAGGCAGGACTTGATTTAGTGTGGGGAATATTTAACATAGGAAAATGTGTATCTGAACAAATCAGGTCCCTAGTTTGCTTTTTTACAGTTATGATTTAGTCTGCTTAAATCTGTGAGAGCTGTAGTTAAAAACATAAGGTCAGGAAAGATAAAAGAAAAAGAGCCAGGACTTGATTTTGTGTGATGCGGGGGATTTTTTTGCAGAAGGTTGGATGTAAAATGTGTTTACTAGTCATGTTGACTCGGCAGGCTGTCTGCGTGCTATTTTTCATCTCCGCTGTAATGCAAATAAAGTGAAACAGCTTCTCTCAGCAGAGAGGAGGAAAATAACGGCCGACAAAGGTTACATCCTCAGTATGCAGCTCAAAAACATGACCACAAAGAAAAGCACGTACACACAGATGCTCCATGTATTCGCAAAGAAACACGTACATGCAAACACATACACACCTTCAAACGTGCATTCAATACAGCATCTAAACATAAATATACTCATGCATTTACACATATAGGCACCCACACAAATGTATGCATATGCACACACACTCGCTAACATGCGTGCACACACACACACGTGCACAACAAGCACTCTGCAAGGCAAAGATGCTTCTGACTGTGTTAAACAAGCCCTTAAATCATCACTGCCAAATGGAGGGATTGGAGAAAAGAGAGTGAAGGGAGAGGAAGAGGGGGAAGTGATTTCCCTCACAGGCAAACAGCCATAATAAGTGTATTGTTTTTCAAAGTGAAAACCTTTGAATCCAAGGCTTGTCTCCCCAGAGACGCAAGAGGCTTAATTCTCCTAGCGATTTACAATTTCAAATACATTTCTGTGTGTGTGTCTATGTGCATGCACGCATCTGCACATATGTATGTGACAGATTTGGGGAGAAAAAGAAAAACGGAGAGAAAAAGAGATGGAAGCAAGGGAGCATTGAGGAGAAAGAGGTGGAAAAAGACACGCAATTATATTCCCTGCTTCATTTTAATGAAATGCAAAAGTAATTCCCCCATGAAAGCTGCAGTAATTGCCCAAACAGTCTTATTATGTGACAATCATACTTAGAACAAAATGCAGTATGAAATTGTGAGGGATTCAAATCAGGGGGGATAATTTTTGCAAGAAGCCTGACAAGTTAAGATAATTAAAATACATTTTGCTTTTATTTTTGGAACAGAAGGACATTTTTTTTGTTAGCATGTCGGGGCGTCAAACTCTCTTTTCTCTCTTTTCTTGTCTCTGTGGTGAATGTAACATGTAATTACAGTATACAGAGAGAGATTTGGCTAATTTTTCCAAGCAGTCTGCGTCAGAAGGGAACAGACTGTACTTCATCTATAGAATGTAATCTCCCTTTGCCAAACCTAACATGTGACATTTTGATCAAAAAATGCTAAAATTAGGTTGTTGTGGATAATATCACTGGTTGCGCGAGTGGACTTTTAACATTTGGAATACATTGGATTGCATCAATCACAGTACAGTATTTGAATGGATGTGTCAGATACTCTAATTCAAAGTAAGATTAAAGACTGGTAATTTGGTATGGACACTTAAAGGGTAAATTCACCCTTACTGTGTAATCAGTCTGTGATGTTCAATGCATTATTTTGTGTTATTTCAGTGTTGTACCCACTTTACCCTCAACCTGCCATGTCTACTTTTACTCAGTTAGTGATTTCCTACATTTAATAATTTTCAGAGAACAGGCATGGAGTCTTTCCAGTTGAGAAACAGTGAGAGCTATGTTTGTCCAGTTGTTCACAGGAGTAATAAAAATACACCACCAAATAAAATAATGGACACAGAAATGCAAGGTACAATAGCTTGTTATTAACAATGATTAAACAGTGTTTTGAAATGAATGCAACAGCATAATACATTTAAATTCCTCGATCACCAATATTACAAATCAGAGCTAAATCAGAGCTAAGCAGAAAAAGTAGAAACTCTCTGAGTCTCATGCACTAATGACGCATGAGACAATGCTAATTGCCCTGACAACACTGTCAATTTTATGGCAGCCATCTTATACACAGGGGATTACACGATACGCCAGGAAGAACCTTTTCTATTCATTGTCAGTGAAGATCGGTTATTCACACAGCAGAGTACAGAAGCTACAATGAAACTAATTTGATTCCTCCAGATTCCCGACCTATCTTAATTTGATGAATTTAAACTACAGTCTAAAGTCTTTTTATTGCCATATGTACGGTATCACTTACAGTCATACTGGACAATGAAATCTTTGGGACGAGGCACGTTTCAACTCTGTAGGTAAACATTAAATCACACATCTATATATACAACACAAATAAAATAACAATTAGACAATAAAGGGCAGATAAACTAAAATAGAAATAGGAATAAAAAATGTGTGAATATGAAAAAGCAGCAGGATTGACAACAGTTGTAAATTATCTTAGAGCTGCAGCAGGTATAAAATGCATATATATTGGACATAAAGTGACAAGGGTATGAGGTTGAGGTGGAGGTACATGAGGTATACCTGATTAATCTCATCAGTTCCTGGAAATTGTGCGAAACCTCTGCCTTCCCCAGATCTTTCCTTCCCCTCAAATTCTTAATTGGACATGATATGGAGATGACACCCAGTTTTAATTTGGACCTAAATCAACTCGGAGTTAAGGCAACGGTGGGTTTTAATATCAGTTGCTGGGGTGCAATTTAAGCTTAAGGAACAGCGATCAGATTCAAGATGTCAAAGTGCACTCAATTAGTCGCGCCAACAAATATAGAAACTGTTTCAACACCACATACAACATCTACTGATACACCCCAATTATACCCTGAATCGACTCAGCCAACACTTATATAAGTCTCTTTTTCAACTCGAGCTTGAGAAGCAGAAAGAAGGCTAGAAAAGGAAAAGGATGCAGGTGAGATGGAGAGTGAGCAGATGGCGGGAGGGGGAGGAAATGGAAGATAAAGATGATATGATCTGGTAAGTTTGTGAGAAGAACATAGATGGAGAAGATGAGAAGAGCAGAGGGGGAACTAAAAGGACAGGAGGGTAAAGCAGACAAGGAGGAAAGGTGAGAAGAGAAGTGAGGAGAAAACAAGAGGAGATGAGAGACAAGGGAGAACAGAAGAGGTAGATGAGGCGATGAAAGAAGAATGTAGAGAGGGGAAGGACAAAGAGTGTGAAGAGAGATTGAGGAGGAAAGGAAAGGAGAGAGATGAAAAAGAGGTAAGGAGGGGAGATGAGAAGAAATGAAGATTGCGAGGCAAAGCAAGGAGGCAAGGACACAAGGAGAGGGGAGGACAGGAGAAGAGAGGAGATGGAAAACAGGAAAGGAAAGGAGACACCAGAAGAGGAAAGGGGAGAGGAGAGCAGTTGAGACGCAGTCAGGAAAAGCTATAGGACATAGAAAGAAAGGGTTGGAGAAGAGAGGGAAGGGAGATTAAAAAAGAGAGAAGAAGAGAGGAGAACCAGAATGGGTAAGGAAAGGAAAGTGTAGGGGAGCTGAGAGGAAAAGAGAAGAGGAGGTGAGGCAAGTCACAAATAGAGGAGTCTAGGTGACAAAATGAAATGAGGTGAGCAGACAAGCAGCGAGGACAAGAGAGAAGGAGGGAGGGAGGGAGAGGAGGGGAGACGGTGATTTTCCACATACTGCAGACAGTCCTAATCAGCACACCCTCCAAGAAAAACCTCCCATGTCCAAACTGCTCCACTTAGAGCTTATGTCTTTAACAAAGCCTAAGAGAGAGAGGGAGGGAAGGGGGGAGGGAGGGAGAGAAAAACATGGAGGAAGAGTTTGGGGGAAAATGACAAACAAAAAATGGACAGGGAAAGGAGATGGAGTGGAAGAGTCAGGTGGAGAGAGAAAGAGATAAATATGGATAAATATCTCTATATGCATCACGATCGCAGCAGTAAGCTAATAGATGAAGCACCCAGAAGTTCTCCTGTCATCATCGAAGCTCCTTTGCGAGCAAAGAGGATTATGGGAGATTAAAGTCGTAGCTAAACTCATAGTCATAGTTAATAGTTATAGTCATAGTTAATGTTAACTTGTCCCAATAACACAACTTTTACTTTGTTTCATTAATTATATACGGCTCAATAAAGAACAGGTGATTTATACAACATGACTTTTACAACATTGTGATGAAGTTTCAGGGTGAATTTGGCTCCTTACAAAGATGGAGAGTGTAAAAGGAGAAAGAAAGATGAAGGAACAAGATGCAAAGAGGAGGACGCGGAAATAAATCAGTAATGGAGTGTAAGTTAGACAAGGCTCGGGAAACAGAGGAGACATGAAGGACAAAAGAGAGAGAGAAAGGAAAGGAAGTCAAAAGGGATGAGATGCCCATCTGAGGGACCACAGATAACTGGGCTGAACAGGGAGGGAGAAATATGTGTCCATCATATGTCCACAGAGAGCTGGTGAATGACAGTAAATATAGGGAAAGAGGTTTGGATGAGATGCAGAGAGATAAAGTGAGATACACCCAGAGAGAGAGAGAGAGGAGAGTCACTTAAAGTTTTCATTACAGAAAGAAATACAGAGAGAGAGATGACCATCAGTCAACCAGCCATGCGTTGCACTCATTCACATTCCCGCTGGGACGCGAAGATGGAAAGCAGGGAGGATAATATTGTGACGACGGGTATGACACCCACACAGCAGGCAGACATGTGACGTCTCACCATTTGGAGGCCATTCTATAAAAGCCAACGTAGATGTCTCCTGTTTTGTGTCTGTCCTTCGTTTGAGGTGAAGGGGAATATCGAAGAAAAAAAAACCTAAACAATATATTTTCAAACATTTGTATCATTTTGCTGAATGCTTTTATTTTGGCAGGTCCAATGGTTCGTGCCAGTTCTCAAAATGTGCTTTAAGTTCTCCAAGAAGTCATCATTGCTATAAATTAGCCAGAGTTCTTGTTACATTAAATAGTGGGGAAGCTGCCACGGTGTCCGGTGCTGCATCAGCAAACTGCCTCCTGTGCTGCTCTCTCTCCCTGCAGAGGGAATGAGAATCACTCAGATAGTATTACATAGTTATATTACAAAATAATAATAAGAACTCTATGGATAACATCCATCCATTGACTAACTGGACAGGTCAACAGTACCTGGTATTTATAAAAGTGATAAGTTACCAGTATTGTGTAGAAAGATATATTGCTCAAGTTAATACAATTGCCTATTTCTAGCCTAAAAATATTACTAGTATAGGCAACTGGAAATTTATTCTTCTAGTGTCAATATGGAAATGTATTTGCTCTGTATGTTATAGAACTTGAGCAAAGAGGATTGTGGGAGATTGGAATTTCAACTTTAACTCAAATTTTCTCTTTGATAATCACCTTTAGCGTCATTTCAATCCTCCATTATGAATTTTCCCTTCCTCCGCCTCCCTTTGTTGCTCCGTCTGTCAGTCTCTCTTTAATGTCTTCCCTTCTGACCCTTTTCCCTCTCTGCATTATGTCTTCTCTGTCTCTCTTCCCCTCTCTTCCCCTCTTTCCTTCTCTCTCATTCCTTAACATCAGTGTTGCTCGCCCCGTTCTTCTCTGGTCTCGTTTTCCTCTCTTCACATAAACCTCCTGGATCGTGTCATATCACGCTTTCGCTCTTTTGCTTGTTTCGCTGTTCTCTTCTTCTCAAACTCTCTTCATCTTGATGATGTGTGCTATCTCTCTTTCCACCTCTACTTTGCTTTTCCTCCTATCTCTTTTTTCTTTTAAAATCCAACTCCTGCCAACTCCCTTTCATGCTACACTTCTCTCTCTCTCCATGCTTTTTTCAATTTCTCCCTCTTTTCTCTCTCTCCTTCTCCCCCTTCTCTCTTCTTGTCATCCTTCCATCATCAGTATTGTTCTCTCTCTCCCTGACTGGACATCAATTATTTAGAAGGGATCAGGTGGCCTACTTACCCCTGATTTACACACACGCGCGCGCGCGCGCGCACACACACACACACACACACACACAGTTCAAAAAGA
>CABFOP010103690.1:0-11226 GCA_900683385.1 Anoplogaster cornuta | reverse complement strand
GGAAAAGAAGGAGAAGAAGAAGAAGAAGAAGAAGGAGAAGAAGAAGAAGAAGAAGAAGGAAGGAGAAAGAAGGAGAAGAAGGAGAAGAAGAAGAAGAAGAAGAAGGAGAAGGAGAAGAAGAAGAAGGAGACGAAGAAGGAGAAGAAGAAGAAGAAGAAGAAGAAGAAGAAGAAGAAGAAGAAGAAGAAGAAGAAGAAGAAGAAGAAGAAGAAGAAGAAGAAGAAGAAGAAGAAGAAGAAGAAGAAGAAGAAGAAGAAGAAGAAGAAGAAGAAGAAGAAGAAGAAGAAGAAGAAGAAGAAGAAGAAGAAGAAGAAGAAGAAGAAGAAGAAGAAGAAGAAGAAGAAGAAGAAGAAGAAGAAGAAGAAGAAGAAGAAGAAGAAGAAGAAGAAGAAGAAGAAGAAGAAGAAGAAGAAGAATCATCATCAAAATTATAATCTTAAACATAATAATAGAAAGGGTTAAAAAGCAGACGCTGATATCCTATTGTGACACTTATGTAATATGTGGGCAACATCTGTCTTTCCAGGTCTATTAAACAAACCCCTCAGAAGAAGCTGCCAATTAATATCCTGGAAGCAGGAAAGAAATAAACACGTCTCAAGTGTTTGAAGTCAAGTTTTTCTTTGAGTTCTCAGTGAATTCCCCCTTCTCATTTCATTGAAGTTGTTTTCACAAATGATGAATGCAACGATGAATCCACCCGGGACAGAAATACTATAACAACCACCAGAATGAGTGCAGATTCAATTCAAGGCTACCGGTCTTTATGGGTAGAGGGCATTAAATCATGTGAGGACGGTAGTTGTGCATTTGGCAGTGACTTGTGTGCGCTTCACTGGCGGGTGGGATCCGACCCAGGATGTGCCACTAGTCTAGCCCAAAACTGTCACTCATCTGCGAGCCACCCTGCATCGCCATGCCAACGCATCTCATTAAAAATCACCCACCACTCTGTGCCAGGGGAAAAGTCCAGCCAATTTCTCAACTCTGCTCTCTGATGTAAAATGCAACACCAGTATTACACGAACAAAACATGCACTCCCATTGACATTTAAATCATTCCGTTGGATTAGATCTCTAAGGGATATGGCCATTAAACAAAGAGGTACTGTTGAAAATACTTAAGTTACTCACCACTTTCAGCTCTGGCACCGATCGACTCAATGTCCATTCCTGGCTGTTGACGAAAGAGTCTAAAAGGAAAAAGACAAACACTATTAAGTAAAGGCGCAGTGAGAGGTAAACCATCTGTTTATGTCTCATCTGACCACAACTACAGATAGTGTGGATTTATAGTATCCCCCATTGGTTTACTGCAAAGTGACTTTGCAGCCATGGTTAATAGACCATCTACAGCAGACGTCTCATGATGAATGGTCAAACCGTCATAGGCTCATGATAAAGCTTGTGTACAGTAAGGTTTGTATTTAGTGCATTTCGAGATATACTGTAGTGATCATTTTGTAAGAGGGTCGAATGTCATACCAACAGTTGCAGATGCAAATCAATAAAGATATTACCTTATTTTTCCAAACACAGAAATGACCACGACATATGTTTATGTTGCATAGAATTAATTTGCGGAGCCGTCCTGCAGCAGGTTTGGAAGTTATGACCTTTATTTGTGCCACAACCATCAGGGGGATTGATTATGTATTCCAGGGGAAGCAATTTTGCATAGAGCTGAACATATCCACCAATTTTCATTCATTTTCATATTTTTCCATTGCAATCCGTTCCAGGGGGACGTTTTGGTTAGACTAATAAAATTACAATATGCATTCGAAGAGGAGAGGCCAAGCAGGCAGCAATGATTTCTCCCTCTCAAGGAATTATTTATTTAAAGGGGCATTTCACCCACAAAATGACTTTTTTTCTATCAAGTACTCACCTCTTGATGCCTTGAATCCACAAAGAAGTTTAGTTTTTCTAATGATGACCCCAAAAACCGAAGAAATACTTGATGAATGGAAGTTAATAGGGGGCCAAGATTAACAGCAGCAAAACAATATCAAAAATCTGTTCATAAACTCTCAAACAACTGTATCCAGTCATATGCACAGTACGTCCAAAACATGTGCATTTTCACTCAAATCTTACTTTACTTTACTTCTAAACCTTTCTGGATTCAAAGTATTGAATTGGATTGGATTCAAAGGGTTGGACATGCAAACTGGGTTAATGCGCCCAGGTGCACAACCTGTTTTCATTGTGCACCTAACATAACAATTGTCATAACAACCCGCTGCTGTTAAACTTGGCCTCCTATTAAATCAAATCAAATCCCATTTATTTGTATAGCCCTAAATCACAGTTACAGTCTCAAAGGGCTTCACAGTGCCCAAACACGTGAACAATAAATGGTTAGTACACAACATTCCCCAACCTTAGACCCCCTGGAGGACCTTAGACCCCCTGGAGAACGAGGATAAACTCATAAAAAACCCGGGACTGCTCCTAGAGGGATCCCCCTACCAAGACGGTTGGGCGTGCAATAGATGCCGAGTTTGGGCAAATAATGTCTATACAATGCATAAAGTTAGTTTTTAGTGGGGCATCCAGATCTGATGTGGGGCATCACAGCAAGGGGCAGTTCAGTCAGTTTCATCAACTATTAACTTCCATTCATTCATTCAAGTATTTCCTCGGTTTTTGGGGTCGTCATTCACCGTGAAAGCATGCAAGAAAAATGAAAATTCTCTGTGGATTCACGGCATCAAGAGGTGAGTACTCGATAGAGAAAGTCATTTTGTGGGTGAAATACCCCTTTAAGTCCCGTTTGTTTATTTATTTGCAACAGAAAGGTACAACTGTAATTCAGAGGGAACCTAGTCAAACACCATCAATACGATCTGTGAGGACTATTTTAATATCTCACCATAACTCAATCTCTGAAGAGAATTCTTCTTATCCATTTTAAAAGACAGACATTATTATCAAGCTTCATTCACCTGCACTTCTGCAGGAGACTGACTAGATAATCGTAGTTAGAAAACAGGAAGTGGGAAACAGCACTAAAATGAACAATCGGAGCTCAGAACAAAAATCACAAATAACTCCTAAGACCCCCCTAAGTCTTAAGTATAGGCAACCATGTCATAACAACTATTAGACCAAAGACCACCTTCCTGTTTCAGATTATGGCTTTCCCACCGTCTGAACCCCCACGGAGATACCATCTCTAATAGAAGGGTGTAGACACACCGTCTCCATGCAACAAGCCGGGTGGAAAACCAGTTGGAACCCCCGACTATGTCTACACACCATCACAATTAAATGCTCTCCAACACAGGAAGCATCATTACAGTGAGCCTTTTTCTTGCTGCAACAGTGGTATCCCTTACTGTCCCAGGCAGTGGTACTCTGGTGACAATCAGGGAAAACATCATGACACTATAAACAATTAAGTAACCATCCATTGTCACATTTCATTTTTCGCTCCAGACATTTACACTAAAAGTGCACAATTGAGCCATAAATCCATTTCCCTCTTACACATACGGTAAAAAGAAACCATCCCCTTTAGTGTTCATTCATGTCTTATATTTTGCCTTGGTTCTGTTGGTCTTACATTTTGTCGGGGAGAGGAGAAAAGTGCATCTGTAACCGAAGAGCCTTTCACCATGTTTTGTAGGAAGCAGAGTAGTTTTCAACAACAGGCCTTATGTTAAGCCGCCTCAATACGGGTTCGACACTTCCTGAACATGTCTGAGCATGAACGAAGACACTCATTTGATTCAGCTCTAAAGTGCACAGACGTAAGTGCAGTTCACAATAGTTTGAGAGTATTTTCTTTAGACGAGGCTGCTGCTTCCTCGGCTCAGATTTCATAGCATTTCCAAATGACTTATTGATCTCATTCAACGGTGCCACTTTTTAGCACCTGCTGTAGTAACCAATCATTCAAACAGAGAGAGATTGAACAACTAGAAAAATAAGAAGACGTAAAGTTAGAGAAAACAGAATCAATAGATTGAACAAATAGAAAAATAAGACGTAAAGTTAGAGAAAACAGAATCAATAGATTGAACAAATAGAAAAATAAGATGTAAAGTTAGAGAAAACAGAATCAATAGATTGAACAAATAGAAAAATAAGAAGATGTAAAGTTAGAGAAAACAGAATCAATAGATTGAACAAATAGAAAAATAAGAAGACATAAAGTTAGAAAAAAACAGAATACAAATCCTATTTTGATTCTACATAATCATACTTTCCGAGAGGAATACAAGCCAATCCGCATATAACCACATACTGAAATTAAATGTCATCAAGGGCCATCACACAAATGTGGTTGTCGGCCACTGACAGGCACTGCACCGACGGAACAGCAAATTGCGTTATTATTGACCATAACAACGCCACTTATCCTTTCAAGGACGTGAAACACAGAAAAGAAGAAAGAAAAAAAGAGAAACAGGAGCTTTTCACACGACGTCTGACAACCCTGATTCCTCCTGACCTGGAAACCTTTAATGAAATAATGGGACATATATTTCCTCTCAATGCTACAGAGCCATCCATAACAAATTATATTATTGGAACAGATACAGTATGACCAGATTAGTCCCCTGCTAAAAAAGCCTAATTGAGTTGATGTGCTCCCTGTTACATCATTCGTTAACTATGAGCGTCCCCGCAGAACCGTGGCCTAGAATCTCTATGGAACAGAAAGACCCGATGCTTCCAGAGGACACCGGTGCCTTTGTCTCTGCGAGGGAATACTGTGTTGCCGGCTTGTTTGTCCCACTTTTTCACTTCACTGCTCATGTCTACTCAAATATAAATGACTATTCAATCCGAGGGTACTGAAGCACAAATCACCCCCCTCTTATTTAATTTTACGAGAAAGGAAAATGCAATGGGAGCAGAAACCGTGTGCATGTGGTGTTTGTGTGGTGTGCACATGTCCGTACATGTGCACATTCGAATGTGCATGTGGATGTGTAGTGGTTTTGGAATGAGAGGGGACAACGTTGAGGTCTGAACTTCCACTCTGACCATGCTTTCCAACCGCGCTTTCCCACCGTCAAAAATTACAGAGTGAAAATGTTACTAGCAATAAGTATTTTTACATCCCTCATTTGCAAACCACACCACTCACTACCCACCAACATTCTCTGTCTGACTAAGGGTATACTTACATTGTGTACCTCTTTTGACACAATATTGAACCGTCTTCCTATCGTGTACTGCTCTGCAAAGCCATTTGCAGAACTAAAGACTATCATGATCTGCTGAGCTCCCAAACACCAAAGTTATTTCTCTCCAAGGATATAAATGAGAAACACAATCAGCAGAGAATAAGGTGAAAAAAAGCTTAAAAGCTTTCCGGCATGTCAATCCATTTCAATTAGGATGGCCTACCCTACTTAAAGGTCTTACAACATAGTGTTGATAGTAGATAGGTATTGATCTGTTCCTCCAAAATAAATTGGACAACTTGTTCTCATTTAATGTGAGACTTGAAAATTGGCTTTTGAGAAGTTTCCATGACCATCTTAATTGACTTAAAATATAGAGTAAATGGAATAATGGCAGTGCTAGCTTATCTTTTCTGCCACCCTGAACGATCAAATGAAAATGATCAGCAAAGAATTATAAACACTTTGGGAGTTAATGAGAAGATATTGACATATGGGATGTCTGCAAAATCCAGCCCCATCTCAGAAAAGTGTGGTCTCTCAAACAAATTCAAGAGCTTTTGAAAACATGTTGAAAAGCGAACTATTTCTCCTGAGGGGGGGAGTGCAGCAGGGTGAGTCCCAGATGCTGAGGAAAGTCAAGATTCATCCTAGCTGAGATCTGCAGTGACAGATGCTCAAATAGGGAGTAATATTCAACTTCGCACCCATTATGTCCAGACTGTGTACCACTCAATCATCACTCAATCTTCCTTCAACATCTCCACCATCCCCCCACACTTCTCTGGTGGGAAGGCATTACAACAGTGTCATTGTTTGTTCCACTTTGCTTGGAAGTGCAATTTTTCTTTTGTCACGGTAAACCTAATCACCTGCATGGAGGTTGGCTCACCCCAGAAAGGGCTCCTGTGGCTTTGTCTCAAATGAATTCTCAATCTGCAGTTTTTGAAGCAAACAAGACTCCAACTAAAGGTAACATTTAAAGAGTAGAAAATGAAATTCACATGAGACAGACCAAAGAAGGAATTTCATGAATACATTTTCAGTCAAATTCAAGATAAAGGAGTATGGAACCACATGGGGAATTCTCTATAAACTTTCAGTAAGTAATGACAAGTTAAGACAAGTCAGAATTAAAATGTCTCAGTGAGCACATTAACCTGCCTGCTGGATCCCAGATAAACTTAGCACCACCTTATACTATTACAGATTGAAAGTACTTCTATCTGCAACACCATTCCCAGTATTTCAGCCCTCACTAACGGACAGTGGTTACCTCCTTATACCTCACGACTAGCCACCCCTCCTCCAACCCAAAGAGTCCAGAGAGCCCTCATCTCACCACACGGTTTACTGATCGCCCATGTATCAACGGGCGTGACAGGAGTGGCTTTGTTCATCCACAGGTGGGGGTGGGGACACCGTCTCAACACCTCAGTCCTGGTGGGGGCTGACTGGGCTGGGCTTCTGAGGTCGGGGTTTAATTTTGGAGCTAGGTTGTCAAACACTTCAGGCAGGTAGCAACAGGCGACTAGTCACGCCCTGGGCATCTAGCTTTACTCAGGTTGATTGGCACACCTACATTCCTAATGCCTGACGGACTGACTCTGCAGTGGAATACATACACAAAGACCAGTAAACACACTTAACACTCCACCACAAAGGACTCGGTATCCTTGGAAACATGTCATGTGAGAATACAAATAAAATGGAGGATCAACCAGGTTGACCTCAGGACTTGTTAAGAGCTTGCTGTTAGCATGAGAATGACATATCTCCTTTGTTGGTTAAAAGTCGACTTACTGAGAATTAATACTGAATATATACATGAAGATAGTCATTAAGTAGTCACAAAGACAACTAGTAGGCATTCTTATGAATGGGGTAATATTGGAGCTTCACATACAACATGTAGAAAATCATAGCTATTAATTCAGATAGTTACACATATTTGCTTCTCTCAGCCTGTTCCTCTAAGCAACTGGACAAACACAATCCACTGTCAGAGTCAACCTTTAAACATAGTGCTTAAGACGTCTCGCTTCTCCCCATCATTATAGTATGTAAGCCCTCTTAATTTAGCCTTGCTAGGCTGCCAAATGCATCCCCATTACAGCCACTAACTGCTTTAATGCTACCGCTTTAAGCTGTGTCCCTATGAGGCCAACCGACAGCATTACCATGCTCCCTAGTCCTGTGTTTGGGTAAAAGAGACACAATACTGAGAGCATGCAGTACACTGCAGTAGGACCACAGTACAATGGAACATATTTACCTACTCATTTACACACTGAACTTCACAGGTTTTAATGCAAAATCATTTCTGTCTAAATGCATACAAATAGGCAGTTCAGAAATGAAAAGCACTGGAGAAATAAATTACCCAAAATAGAAATTCCAAAATGACTTTTCCAACCCTAGAACCAGATGTTTCTGAACGCCATCCAAACTGACAATTCCCCATGTGTTTTTCATTTTCCTTTCCTTCTAAAAGTGTATTTCTGTGTTTCACTTAATCTATAACTTTCTATGCAGTGATTGGGGGGCAGTACATGGTCTGTTGAGTGTTGAGAAATACATTAAACAATCTTGCAATCTTGGTCTTACCTTGACCTTTGTTGAAGTCAATGCCTGCCAGTGTCTCTATGGCAACTGGCTGTGGCTTTTTATTCCTGGCCAGGGGATACTGGCCACTGTCTTTGCTCTGGGACTGCTGGGATTCACATTTGCCACTGTATGGCTGCTCTTTCCTCCTGAAACGACTGGCTATGAGCTGCCATATGCTTGGCTCTTCCTGAGCTGGTTTGGAGGACAGTTTAGTCGGATAGAGGGGTACCTCCATTACCTTGACCTTCCCTCTGCTGTGGTACTGAATATACTGCATGCCCAAATCCTCTACCCGCTCATTGGAAGGTGGTAGGGTTCTCCCTGTGAGGTATGAGAAAGGCCGTGAGGGCATTGTTGTCTCCCTGACGGTAGTCTTAGACCGAGAGCGCTCCTCCGATTCCTCCTCAGACTCCATATTGATTCTGTCCCGAGGCCAGGTCCTCCTGATTCGTAGACTGAGGCTCCGGCGTAAGGAGCCAAATGTCCTTTTTGGATCTGATTTGCCGGACTTGGGGGAAGATTTAGCATCCTTGTCATTTTCTTTCTCCTTGTCCTTGTCTTCAGGTGCTTTGCCAAACAACCTCCAGCGGAAGCCCCCTTTGAGAAAGCCTCCTCCATTGCTGCCCATGTGGCTACAGCTCCTCTGGCTATCTATCTCATCGTCATATGTCTTCTTCCTCAGCTCCAGTACTGTCATACTGAGCGGTCTGGGCTTCCAGATCCTCTTGCGGACCCTGGGCGTCGCGTCTGCAGGGACAGAAGGCTGCTGAGGTACAATAGGCTTCAGGCCATCCACAGCCCTCAACTCGGCCTTCCTGCTCCTGTACTGCTGGGTGCTTTCTAAAAATCCTGCTCTCTCGGAGGCCGGCTTGAGCCCTGGCTCAGACAGGATTGGGACTGGGCCTGCCAGCATGCACACACTCCTGGGCCTCCGGAGTGGTCTTTCCAGTTCAGGTTGAGAGTCTCTTTGCTGCCTGACTGGGTCTCCATACATGCTCACCGTTCTCCTGCCGAGTGGGGCTTCATCCAGGCGAGGCCTACGCAGCACAGCCTGGGCCAGAGAGCTGTGACCTGACACAGTGCCATGCTCTCTAATGACAAGCTCTTTGGTGTAGGCAGTGACAGAGCCTAACGCTGGGCTCTGGTTATGCCGATCCCGAGTCTCTGTCTGAGGAGCTGCAGCAGCTACGACTGCCACGTCCCTTTCTAGCTGTGAAGCGCTAGCCAAGTTCTTGGAGGGTTGTTGGAGAAACCGGTCCGACTTCATTTCTCCCCCCTCCTCCTCCTCCACCTCCTCCTCATTCTCCTCCACTACTGCCTCCTCTCTCCGTCTCCCAGTTCTGCCTGTGCGGCTCAGGGAGGGCCACCTGCCGAGCTCCTGCTGTGCCCTGCCCAGCCTGTCCTCCACTGGCATTGCTCTACTTATCTCTTCTCTCGGCTGGCAATTCTCCACCAGGGTATGGGTGACCCAGCCCATTCCCAGCTCTGACACCAGCTCATCCCCCTGTGTCCCATTCAAGATGACAGAGATGCGATACACTGTTTTCCCCTGCTGCTGTTGGCCATTAGCCGTGCTCCTTGCGATAGCGTCCACTGTCCCACTGCTAAGGAACAGCATGGCACTTCCCGAATTCCCGAATTCATTCACACGTACACGTTAATCCGCACACTAATACATGCATGCAGAACAAGCATATGCTCACATTCTGCCTGGGATATTATTAAGGGTGTTGTTGCTGTCCTTCATTTCCAGATTAAATTCCTCTTCAGGCATAATCCTTCACCTTTGACATGGGAAAAAAACTTCAAACAAGTCTGAGCAAAGCCTCGGTGCCACCTGCGTCCCCTGGCTCCTTTTCTTAGCAGACTCGCAAAGGCATTTAGATGGTGGTTGCCTTCTCCCCACACTTTGTTCTACCTGTCCCATATAAACAGAATAAACAGCTTCTCAAGTGTTTGCTTTGCAACAAACAAAGTCATATTTGTAATACCTGCAAAAGTTGCAACATAGAAAAACTGAATTATCCACCCTCTCAGGCAAGTTGCGAACTGTGAGCAATCCTTGTTGCTGGCGGTGCAGACAAACCCCTTAATCTCTGAGCTCTTGCCGTGCAGAGCATGGACGAGTGTGTCTCTGTTTGAACTTTCAGCTGCCTTCCAACCCCCGGGACGGATGGAAAACAAGGAGTGGATCCCACGGGCATTAGACACACCCTTTTGAGTTCACCAGAGCTACTAGCAGCCCCCAGTGACTTAAATGGGCAAAAGTGAACACGAGATTGAGGGAAGAGTGAGCTGATTATCCACTGCTGTATAAAGGGACTTTCTAACCCTCCCTCTAACTGTCTCCCTTTCTGTCTTTTTGCTGCCTCCTTTCCATCTAGTTTGTGTCCAGCCAGACAACTTAAGAGTGACAAACACAAAAAGGAGGGCTACTTTCCCATGCTCACTTCCCTGGTAGAGAGATTGGAGTACAACAACATCCAGGTACTTTGTTCATTCATCCGCATTTTAGAAACCACTTAAAAGCATTAAAACCAAGAGTCCAGCAAAGACAGATGACATCACACAGGTCAGATACTTTGATTGGGCAAGACTGCAAAATTGAGAGATGCTTGCCTCTCATTAGATGAATTAAGAAAACACTAATGCAAAAGCTAACTGTGTGAGCAACATGGAGCATCCTCAAAACTATACACCACAGTTCCACTGCCTCCCACTACATGGCCTACACACTGTGGGAGAGATTAAGCTTCATTCCAAGAATGGCTGACAGCTATTTATGGCAGAGAAGATTTTATTCTTTTTAAAGTGCTGTTAAATTACAGAGGCAGAAACTGGTAACTTGGATATTGCGTGAAATGACATTTCTATGAGTTTTATGGTGCTTCAAATGGAGGTACATTGAGAATTTGAGAGATAGAGCCACTTGAAAAATCTTGAGGTGTATTCTGCATCACAATCAGAAGGAATTTTAAGCATTTCAGTGAGTGAGCATTTATATTGTTCAGCCCCATTTCTCCTTGGCCAGAGCTTTGGTATTAAATTTTGCACTGGTCAATCAAATTGGAGCCATTATATATGGCCAAGTACCATAAAGATGACCAGATGAATCAATCAAATTTTATATTTTGATCTCTGCAGTACACTAGGCAATCAATGGTTCAGGTCGAAACACTGCCCCCATGTGGTGAAAGATAAAAATGGTGTAGGGAACAAAAGGAAAACTGGAGAAAATGCTTCACCGGGGATACATTGACTTGAAATGAGTAGTAACACGCTACAAGCTATAATTTTGAATAACAGAAATCTCCAAAAAATAAATCAAGTAGCAGTGTGTGTGTGTGTGTGTGTGTGTGTGTGTGTGTGTGTGTGTGTGTGTGTGTGTGTGTGTGTGTAGTCTACTACCCCCCTCTGAGTGTGCATTTACTCTTTGGTCATGATACGGCACAACAGGTTCTGTAATTGTGCCCAT
>CABFOP010103682.1:0-18117 GCA_900683385.1 Anoplogaster cornuta | reverse complement strand
GACCCGTTGGCGGCAGCTGATCGGCACCGTCCTCGTTTGACATACCTCCCGTCAGCCGTGGAGCTCTCGGAGGCTGACCGGCTCTCAACTCGCCCATCCCAAACAGTCACACAGCCGAGTTAAAACGGCTCGGATGCAATCAGCCTTAATTGGCTGCAGCCGATTTGCTGGTGACAACGCGATCAGTCAATCAAACAAGTGATCAAATAAAAAAGAACACTGCTTCATTACCAGATAACTTCATGACAGAATAATAGCGGTGCTCTGTAGAATAGCAGCCCATGATCTGAGCCTGGCAGAGCGGACCGCTGCTCTGCTCGGAGCGGTAACAAGTGCAGCAACTTCGCAGCTGGACTTTGTTACATTTCGGGAGTCATATACCATCAAACGGGAGAAATGTGACATGGAAATATGTAAAGACGCGCGACTGTCATGCACAAATCAGCCTTAAAACAATGTTATAACGTTAATTAGAGACAGCATACTATAATAGTGATTTTTTTGTTATGCTTGTTATAAAGAAAAGGTCAATACATTGAAACAACATTAAACTAAGATAATACATAGTTATCATAATTTAAAAATCTTTATTAACAAAGAAAATACTACATTTCTGGTTTTCTTTTGTTGCTTGTGCAGCGTTCGCCACCATCTTGCCGATGATTCTGGGCGATTTCTCATAACCCTCGGTTTGAAGTGTGCCTCTGAAAAATCCTCTGAAGACCAACTAGCCCTTGCCCTTGGCCCTACCCCTCGTCCAAAACAAATTGGGACAGCCCTCGCCCTTCATGTGAATGCGCAAAACTGAGTGTTAGGGCCAAGGGCAGAATTGGGATTCACCCTTAGAGTTGATGGCTAACATAATGGTGCCTATAATATATGACATTTCCAAGACATGGCTAAGTCTACTACCATACTCCTTGACTAAATTGAATTTTGGATTTAAATTCCAGTTCAGAATATAATTAATCCCTCACTGTGAAATTGGCACAATATATGTATGTACAATTATGTAGGTATGCTTCTGCTGTATTCCTGTAGGAGCTATGTTGACATTTTTGAGTGGGCCCTCAGCTGCTGCCAACCCAACCACCTTCCCAAGTTTCCCCTACTACTGCTGGTGAGGGAGAATTAATGTTTCATAGTTTATACTGTGTTAGTTTATGTCATGTGTGACATTGCAGATATACAGTGTCAGTATATTAGGTAACGGTTTTCTGGTTATTATATATTATCTCATATGTCTCCTTGAAGGTCCTTCTGCTCAAGCTGATGCTGACCCAGCTACAGCGACAACCCAACCAGAACCATCATCCCATTCCCAAGGTTCTCCTACTACTGCTGGTGAGGGGAAATTAATGTTTCATAGTTTACACTAATTGTTATTTCATGTAATTGCAGATATACAGTATGGTAGTATATAAGGTAATGATTTTCTGGTTATTATTTATAGTATCTTATATGTCTGCTTGAAGGTCCTTCTACTCAAACTGAGCCTGAAACAGAGCCTCATCCCACAGAAACTCCAGTTGAAGCCAGCCAAGCTCCATGAACCTCCTGACCCCGATGAATATAATGAACACCAAAAATTCCACTTGCATTCCACTTACTCCAGTAGGCTACGCACAAATAAATATTTTTTGAAATGTAATATCATTGTTACCTGTCCGATTTTATTTGTTGTATTATTTGTTAGTCTGCTATTAAGTTAAATAGGGAAAAGGCCTATTTTGGTTTGTAGTAATTACAGTAATAATACTATGGTTCCACCACCAGGGGAGGGAGTGTATGTGTTGAGGTTATTGTTTAGAGTTCAGAAGTATTGACTGTTGGGACAGATTTTGCTGGGTGGGGTTAAATTATGTTTGGGGGGGGCATTTTCAAGATCTTGCTTAGGGCCCAACAGACCCACGGGCCGGCCCTGGCTGTAATGAATTACTGTGATCTGATACTCCCCAACGCTGCAATTTGAATACTTCTCTGTAAATACACATTTCGTAATCTTTTCTAAGATTGTGAAATGTGCTAAACACACAGTCTGACACACACCTGCAGGCAGACAATAATATTTTAAGCGCTTGTGCAAGCTTCAGCATGAACTTACTTTGCTTTTGAATCATTTTAGTCTGTCTATTCAACAAATACTTTTGAAATTTCTAACTATTTACTTACATCCAGTACATGTTTGCTCTAAGGGTACTTGCCTGGATAGAATTTGTTCTGCACTGCTATTGTTGTACTGAGTTGGGGCACTATGCACGCAATTCATTAATACACAGGACAAGATGTTACTATCCCTTGTGCCATAATCCAAGGTAAAACACATGTAGAAGCCCAATCCAGATTAAACACGAGTGATATAACCACCATCAGATACAACACCATAGGAGATATCAGGCTACACCATCATAGATCTACAGAGTCACTCCTCAGATGGACCAATCACCAGTTACCTACCCTAGCCAACGGGCGGGATGCAGCATGTCATTGGGGTTATCAAGTGGGCACCTTCCTTCACCGATGTTTCATTAAGTTAGGCCCACGACACCTCAAGAAGGCTGTGTAGTCCAGCATCCTGGAAACACCCCCCTCCACGCCACCACCGCATCTTAAAACCTAAAACACCTAAAACCTCTAAAACCACCTCTAAAACCAATCTAAACCCTTTCAAACCAATCTAAACCTTTAAAAACAATCTAAAACCCCTAAAACCAACTCAGAAACCAATCTAAAACCTTTCAAGCCTATCTAAAACCTCTAAAACCACCTTTAAAACCAATCTAAAACTGAACATTAATCTAACTTCTCTACCCTACCACCCTCTTTAAGAGAGGGGAAAATTGAAACCAAGTTAAACTGGTTTAAAACCAAATTAAACTGGTTTCCAGAAATCACAATCCTATGAAAACAGCCAAAATGTTACATTAACCATGTGCTATGCTATGAGATACACCATGCTACACACAAGGCCTCTTACAGGAAAACAAGTCAAGATACTACTATTTCTGGTACATATGGAAGAATACTGCAGTTGTGCAGCTGCAATACAAATCTATGGAGAAATACTGCATGTGATGAAGAACAGAATGAGGAGGAAACCATGCCAAGGTGTGCACTGTGCTAGACAGTATAATCAATCATAGTCTGCTATTATACAGAAAGTGGAGCTAACCACTGGTCATTTTCTAAAGCTCAAGATTAGACACCCATACCTACTCATTAGGTAACATCACATCTACTCTGATTGGTTCTGAGATGACCTGGTACCCTATAAAAGCCTGAATAACTGTGGAATATGATGGACTAAGAGTTCTAAGATCTTCATAAGACATCATCTTCATCATCTTGATCCTTGCTGCTTTAATCACAGAAGGTGAGATACCAAGAACTTCAAAATAAGATCATATATGCATTTCTAATGGGTTAGTATTCATTTTTTTCTTTGCATCAATCGATGATGATTTCTGTCTGCAGGTCTTATACAATTCTGCAAAAATGAAATTTGCCATCCTGTGTCTCTGCCTGGCCAGCACAGTCTCTGCTGCACCAGTAAGTTTGAGAGATACACAAAGGTTGTTCTCATGTCTTGGGGAGTTGTTGTTGTTGTTTTTTTGTTTCCCCCCCCCAATCAAGCCAACATTAGATACAATCTTTAAACATGTCTGTTTTGTTAAAATATTTCTCTCTTCATCTGCAGTCCTTCTTGCATTACCTGCCTCATTATGGAGGTCCCAGACAACCAGCACCGTCCACGCAGGTAATCATTTAAACTTTAGATATTTCAACTTCTGATCTGTCAGCCATTCTTTACAAAATTATATCTTGTTGAGAAACGGTCCATTTTGTTTCAGCCATGAAGTGCTAAAGTGCTATGTGTCTACTGTGTACCTTATAGAGTATAATTCATAACCTTATTTCCATTCAGGGGAATAATGCCTACCAACCACGTCAACCTCAACCACAAGGTGGAGTTATCTCCCCCATGAGCATAGAAATCGTACGTCAGACTATCTTAACTTAATATGATCTTTCCCTATAAATCACTGTGCGTTCAATTCAATGAGGTATGAATGAATATATCTAAAATTCTCTTTGACATAAATCTAACATTGAATGATGTGATTTTATTGATCTTAACCAGGTGCTGCAATGGTCTATTTTCTTCATGCTGTAACCATTAATGATGTTATACATACATTTATGGTATATTTGTGCTTTTCTATTCTAAGGTGTATCCACACAACTTTCCTGGTGGTGCTGCAGGTGGAGGGGTCCCTGTAAGCACACATACTACACTTTTAAGAAAGATCCACCTCTGACAAATGCGAATTCAAAAACCTCCTGTAATTGCTCACTACCTTTTATTATTTTTTATTTTTCTTTCATCTCTCTTTTTGCAGTCCACTCAAGGCTTCATCAAGTACTCTTTACCTAAAGCACCAGGTAGAAAGAGTGTGGAAATTGTAAGTGTTGCTTTTTCCTTAAGATTACAGGCACCATTGTGACTGAAAAGCACAATCTCTCATGATCATAGGAGCATGATTGGCACAATTAAGAACTTGTTGAATCATGACTGAATTACTGACTGCACACATGGATTTCACCAAATTAGAAAGTAGCAAAAGATTGCTCTTCACTCAGTGTAATTAATGTAACGTCTTACTTTTGTACAAATCAGTTTACTTCTACACATTACAGCTGTTTGACATTGTTCTGTTCTTTTTCACATTTCAAGTACTACCCCTATGACTTCGCACAGCAGAGGGTAAATATTTCACTTTAAGATACAAAATAATGCATAATGCAAATATGTATTGACCACGGTATCATTTTAGAAGCTACTTTCTTTTGTTTCAGATGATGCCAAACATCCCTGGTCTGCCACAGATTCCAAATGTGAGACACTGCACATTGTAAATCCTTATGTGGGCTATTACTATTACTGTTTTAATTCACTGTTCTTTGTTATGTTTTCACAGATTTTCCCATTTCAATATCCTGCTCAAACTGTACCCCAGCAAACCCCCAATGTGAGGAAAACATCAATTATCATCTCATTGTGTTTTGAAGTTTTTGTGTTTCTTTCTCTTCTGAAGCTGTAGAATTTTTTTCAGAGTCCTACCAATACTCATCAATCCCAGGATCCTTTACAGCCTGCCCTGCAGGACCAGCCCACTCAGACAGGCCAGGTATAGTCATCAAATATATTAACTTAAATATATTTATAAGAATTGTATAAGAGAATATAGACTATAGAGAATGAATGCATATACACATATGGAGTGGCAAGTAGTGATATTTTTCTTAAATGGATATACAGAATTGCATTAGGAAATGAACTCTTCATATGTAGACTGTCAGGACATTATGTGAAAATAATAAAATAATAAAATACTATTTCCTTGTCTTTCCAGGTGCCAGCGCAGGCATGAAGTAGAAAAGGAAAGGCGGCAAGACTATTCCCTCAAGGATAACATTTGGGCAAATGATTAGCAGATAATGTCTTTTTATTTCATTTTACAGTACATGGATGTCTTTGTTAAAGCTAACCATAAAAATAACCTCTTTCTAAGTAGTAGACCAAATTATGGCAAGATTAGCAACACATTTGACTGAATAAGCCTGAAGAAGAAATGCCTGCTTCCCTCAATAGTCTTTATAGATTTGTGTAAACCTGTTGTAGCCTGTTGAATCCCTCATGCAGTCAATCAGTTTCAATATTAGAGAGGAAATGTAACACTGTATAATGTACATTAGATATATAAGAAAATCTTCATGTCATTGTTCATTTGAATGTCTTGCTTAAATGTCCTTTTCTTGGTGAATTAAAATTTACATTTTCAAGCAATTTTTTGGTATGTCATACTGTGTATATTAGATCAAATACAAATGGACAATATATTTGGTTTCATAGATTATTTCTCCAATGTTATTATATATTCACTCAGAGGTTACTGGATACCACAGAAGTGTACAGTAATAACTGAAATGTCTTATGATATATTACTACAGATAGTGCACATAATTTATCACACTGGTCGAGCAAATCTTCCCACAGTGCAAGAGCGACACTCTTTAGACAGTGGGACAGTCAAAACAAAATATCATACCTCAGCAGACAGGTAAAGCTACTGCTCCAATCCTCTGTTTCCTCATCCTTCTCCTGGAGACTAGGGCCTGTAAAAACAGGCCTCCATGTCAGCACTCTGTCTCTTAAAACACAGACTAATTAGACAGGCGCCATCTTCTAAAGCTTTTTATGAGTGTCTCCCTTTTACAAGCTCTCTTGCCTGGAGCTAATGAACACATACATTTCTTATTTTTATCGACCACAGGAGTGCAGAAGTTGACAGCAGAAGCTTCAAAAGGCATAATCTCGCTTGTCACTACAATGGTGTGGATCCTGCACTACCCCCAAGATGGTCTCTCACACACACACACAACCATACAAGATATCATTGATATCGAACTTCATTTTTTTCCTTCTCTGTATTATTATATTTTAGTTTTCCACAAGAATCCCTCAGGAATAACCTAAAAAATATGTAATGTACATTGTTTCAGACTGAAAAGCCACCTTGATCATGTTGGCAGAGAGTCCACTGCATACAGCGAAGGGGAATCACATACCATAACACCATAGTCAACTTCATTGTAAGCACTACTTGATATTCAAATGACAAAATTGACCCTCGATCTTTCTCTCTGTCTGACTTCCTGTGTGAACTATCTTTAACAAAGGAAGATTGATAGAGTAAATTCATTTTTTATCTTCATCTCCATGGTTTTAATTCCAAAACCTTGGGGCAGCAGTTTGGCCTAGAGGTTAGAGAGTCCGACCCATAACAGGAGGGTCGCTGGCCCCGGCACCACCAGGAGGGTGTATTCTAGCTCTGAGCTGGTGATTGAAAAAATGTCTGGTATCACAGCTACGGTGCCCACCAACTCTGCCAAAGTGCCCTTGAGCAAGGCACTTAACACCAAAACTGCTCCAGGTGCGCTGTTCAGCAGCTGATGCCTGTGCTCTGTCCTCTGACCTGAATTGCATGTACATGTGCATTTCATTGATTATATACACTCAGACTCAATTTACAAAATATTAGGAACACCTTCCTACTGTTGAGTTGCACTCCATTCTGCAGGATCCATGTCCATGATTGTCATGGACACCCTCTTTAATGTCTTCTCACCTTCTCACCCAGGTAAAAATCAATTGGGAATCACAACCTTCACCTGATTCACCTGGTCAGCCTATTTCTTGGAAAAAGCAGGTCGCACTAATGTTAAGTCCACTCAATGTATATTATCTGTTGGGTTTACTCATTACTCTATCAAATGTTCATTATCCTTCATTCAAAAGTTTGATTATACTGTTAATGTGCACATTGTTCATATTTCATACCACAAATAAAATAGTCCTGATAATTTAAATACACATATTCTTACAAATGTACCCATTTAGTAGGCGATAGTGAAATGATGATCCCTGTAGGGAAATTATGTAACTGTAGCAGCAAAGTAATAGAATTTAGGAGGGAAAGAGACAAATAGAATGTAAAAAATAAACATTTAACCAGACCTGACCTTAACCCTATTAAAATGTTACATCCCAAAAATATATGAACTTCAGCCAAGAGGAATGATCCTCCTAATGGTAACTCCTTACCATTGTGCAGGTCTGATCAGCAACTATAGGACATGTTTGGTTCAGGTTGCTGCAGCTAAAGGAGGTTCCACCAGTTATTAAATGTCATGGTTCAAATACAGTGAAGATACATATGAGCAGGAAATGTTTTGGACAGAGCTAGAACGTTGTAATATAAAACTATAACAACAATTAACAATAGTTTTAAACCATCTTTCCTCATTGTTGGACTGATGAAAAGCAGGCCTATGTCAGCATTAGGTAGGTAGGTACTTTATACTTTATGTGTGTGTGTGTGTGCGTGTGCGTGCGCGCGCGCGTGCGTGCGTGCGTGCGTGTGGAGGAGAGGCATTGTCAGGTGTTGGTAGAATAGCCTGCTGGCAACTGTCCTGTCACTGCCATAAATATCTTAATTTAGCTCCAGTGTATTTATCATGGCCAATGTTTTTAGTCAGACTAACTGACTTAATTTGTTGCTCTTGAGTATTTTGAGGTGGACACTGTTATCTAATTCAAACACTTTCAAGTCACTCTGAGAGGCACTATTCAGTTATCACCACCAGGCTCATGCTAATGTCAGTCTGTGTGCTACTGTAAGCATACTTGCACAGCATGTAATTAAACATAAGAGGGGTATTAAACCTACAATTTGTTTTCAGTTTTGAAGAGTATAGGGGAGTTCTTCAAACAACAGAGGCTTGCATGTGCATGCTGGATGTGAGAATGTGATTGGCTGTCTCAGGTTACAAGGGTATAAATGGCATCCATCTCAGAGATGAAGCAGGTAACTTTCTCCCCGTCTTCAGCTGCTCTTGTCACCAGGAAAAGGGTGAGATGGAATTTCATACGGAAACCGATTAAATTGTTAGAAATGTAGCCATGCAAATAGGTTGTGTAGACAATCATGTTTGTTTCATAGGCCTTTTATTTACCCTTTATGTAACCAAAGAGATCGAAAAACGAATTCTTAGTTATAATGCATGTGCATTTCTCTTTCTCTCTCAGAACAATTATGATGAAGTCAGTAGTGTTTATGATGTGCCTTGGTGCTACCCTGGCTGCCCCTGTAAGGTTCCCATAAATATGATCATTTGGTGACTGGTCCCTTTTAAATATTCAAACACTGTTGTTCTCTAGCAGAATGCATTAAGGCATTGTCTCTTGCTCACTGTTCTCCTTTGGTTCACAGGCTCAGGAGAGTGAAAGCAATGAGGTAAGAGGATTTTTGTTTTTTAATGAAGTTTTCTTCCTCTCTATCATGACATGTCCTATCATGTTTTTGTTATGTCATCAAATATATAACATGTTCCCGTGAGGTGGGGGATAATTGGCTTCATTGCATGTCTGGAGTCATTTCTGTGGTATTTCTTCAGCAGGTTGCAGCACATGCTAATATGGCCCTGAGGTGGATGGAGATGTACAGACTCTTCCAGCAGCAGGTTAGGCCTACTGAGTGGTTAGGCCATTTTGTTTACCTAAGCTATGAACCAGTACAGTGAAGCCAAATCTAAGTAGCTCAATAATAAGATTCTAATCTCATTCATTGACAAAGTTTCGAAAGAAAAAAATAATGAATTCATCTAAATGAATGAGGTTACAATATTCCCATTGTTTCTGTTTGTAATTCATTCAGGGAGCAGCTGGCAACCCCTTCCTCCCTGCAGCGGTACGTTTCTTTCTATTTCCCTTGTGAAACCCTGTCTAACATGAATGTTTCGAGATACAAATGGAACATATCAGTCATTTTCAGTCAAGATTAATCTATTATTTCTGGATCTATTATTTATTCAGTCTGCTATACAGGGTGCACCAGCTGAGCCACAGATGGTAAATACACATAAAACTGCATGCAACATCAAATCTAATTGCTTCTGATTATTTACCATAAAGATGTGAATAAAATAAACATTGAGCCTATAAATGTCCCCCCTCCACCTCCCATGCCTGCTGAAGATGGATCAGATGAAGAGACAGCAGTGAGCAGGCTTCTTCATAGCACACTGAACAGATTTAAAGTTGTTTATTCATACCTACAACAAATAAGCTATTCAATCTCCATTTTGTTATCATTTTCCACCCCCTTTAGAAAAGGGAAAAGAATTTAATGAGATATTTGCTCCCAAATGTAATTCCATTAGGAATCACTCATATGTTCAGCCATTAATAGTAGGAAAACAGCAATACAGTTAACACCTGCTGCAGGGTTAAATACAAGAACAAGCATTCATTATTATTTCCATGCAGGGATCACTAGAATACCCCCATGGGTCCATATAGAGCAGATACAATGAGGGTGGAGGGTGGAGGCCACAGTAGGCATTATATAAACAGCATAGCAGCAAATCAGTGCACTACCATTCTTTGCAATGGTATTAAATAGATAGTAAATAGAAGTATATGTCAACTCACGTCATATCCTTCCTCTCTCCCAGCCACATGGTCACCCTGCCCCCAATGCTGCAGCCCCTGCTGCCCCCCTAAACTCTGATGAGGTTGATGAGGATGCTGCAGGAGAGGAGGCCGAGGCAGCCGAGGCAGAGCCAGCTGCAGAGCAAGGAGCAGATGCCACAGCTGCTGCCCCTGTTGATGTTGCTCCAGTTGATGCAGCCATTGTCAATGTGGCCCCTGTCTATGTGGCCCTTGTTGATGTTGTCCCTGCAGCCCCTGAGGTATCTGTAGATGTAGCCGTTGCTGACCCTGCTGCCATTGATGCTGGGATCACTGATGCCCTTGCTGCTTCCTCTATTGATCTAGTGGAGGCGCCATTGGCTGTTGAGCTTGACACCACTGGACTGGCAGCCCCTGCAGATCCTGCTGCTCCATAATTGTAGGTAACTTCCTCCTGTTACCAACCTGAGTGTTCCTCCCTTAGCAGTCATAACAGTAGCTTGAAACAACAGTGGGTGTTGTCAGTGCAAAAGGATGCAAATGCATGATAAGACTTATTGAAGAGGGACTGAAGAAAAGTTTGGATAGCCGTTATACAAAAACATTTCTGTGACGCTCGTTGTGAGACTAAACCTGTAATGTCTGTGTGCAGTCAAAATTAAATGAATTGTCTTTTCTCGGTATACGTTTTCCTATCTTTAATTTAAAAAAAGGCTTTTTTTAAAGTCCTCCTCCAGACACGTTTTAAAGTATGTAGAAATACTCATTATTATTTAGTTTAATTTGGTTTTCTCACATAAAAAGTAAAACAAAACTCTGAAAAGCGCCTAAAAGCACATTTACTCTTTCTCCCTCATTGAGAAATGCAGGATCTATGAATATTCAAATCCCCCCAGCAGGGTCACTTAGATGTATCGTTCTCTACAACGTTAGAAACGCAACGGCTTGACTACGTTATCAATCAGCTAGTAATGTGTTGTTAGATAAACCTTGGTCCAGATCGCCAGCTCTGACACGTTATCTACCTTGTAAAGATAAACACCCAGATCTGCCTAGGTAATAAAGGCTTTGAACACCATAAAACTTAATTTTACGGGTTCGGGCGGGCGGGTCAAGAAGTGACAAAGCAGCGTTCCGAGTAGCCTCCATTATAACATAACTGCCCGAGTCCAATTGATCTGGGCCCGAGCCCACCTCTTCAAGCGGGCCCGGGCACGGTTCGGAGCGATCACACAAACGAACTGGGCTTTGGGGGTCAAACGTGCCCAGGCATGGTACGGTTGGCCTAATGTGTGTGCACCCTAAGTCAAGAGTATCATTTTGAATCTAAGTATCCCTGATAAATCATAATCTCTGATTGAATACTAGGAACATGTAAATAGGACTTATTTGGTGTACAACATGACAAGGAAAACACAGGAAAATGGGTTACAGTGTTTGTATGCACAAAATACCACGTAATGTGTTGTTATCAACTGGTATGGCTAACAATGGCTAGCCTGGCTAGAACGGGCTAATCTTGGTTTTCCAACTTGTTGTACTGGAACGTGGTCAACTCGGGTGTGACGTCATTCCCAGCTCCGACTTCCAAAGTAATTTGAGCACAGCATTAGCAGCATGTTTAGCAAACCCAAACAAAAAAGGGGCACTCAAAATCTTGCAGAGAGATGGAGAGATGGAGAGCGCAGAGTGAGTTCACAGACATTTGCAAAAGAGTGAAACTCTTCGATGAACTGTGTGAAGATGAAAGTCTTAGTGATGGCGAGAAGCAGCAATTTCAGAATTCATTTCTTCAACGCCAGCCTGGACCTGTCACTGTTGCGACCGCAGAGCGCTCATTCTCCAAGCTCAAGTTGATCATGGTATTTGGACTTGAGAGCAGTGTTGTTAAATGACTTTGCTGAGAGCAAGGCCGGTAGGATGAACTTCTATGGGTGAGTGCGGTTTCTCTTTCTTTGTTATGAGTGGGATCAAGGATTTAAATCTATAGCAATGTAATTGTTACCTCTATTATCTGCTCCAAAGAGTTTGGCCCAGGGGCCTCCAGTGATCTTAATCCAGCCCTGTGTACAGTACATGCGCTGCCATCTTGGTCTAAGAAGAATTTTATTTATTTTTATCCTTTGGTAATAAATGAAGGCTCACTGTTTCTCCTTTGGTAAATTTGCAGCCAAAAACAAAACACGTGTCTGCCATCGTTTTTAAAATAGGCTAACTTACTGAAACTTAGCTTGCAGAATTACAATACAGCATCGCTGTACACATAATGATATGAAAAGCGCCTAAGCAATTGGTTCCTTGTATTTGTGACGCAGGAAACCTGGCAAAAATTAAACAACATTTTTGAGACAAGACTTGGGACACTCATAGCATGACATTCTCAGCCATGGCATTGTCTGCTTATTTATATGTAGTAGCACATGCAGAACACCACATGGACAAGTTAATAAGGTTAAAAACTTGATTTTCACTGGAGGGGGTCTTTAATGTTGTACTTGAAATTTCCTTTTATTTTATTAGTCATAAAATTCACCAAGATATTTTTTCAAGTAATGATTGAATTGATTGGGAACAAGAAACATTACAATGCAATTCAAAATGATGCAATGCAAGTCAAAGTCAAGTAAATTCAAGTGTATTTGTATAGCCCTTAATCATGGCTACAGTTTTAAAGGGCATTACAATGCCCACATTAAATGATGACACACGACACCCCCCAAACTTGGACCCTCGCTGAGGACAACGAAAAACTCCCACGGAAAAAGGAAAGAAAAGAAACCTTTGGAGGGGCTACTCAAAGAGGGATCGCCTACCAGGAGGGTCAGGCGTACAATAGGTGCTGAGCACACCCAGAGATGCTATTCAAGTAAATCATGAGCAGTAAAATTTGTTGGAGTAAAATTGCAAGTACCACAGCAGCCAACAGGGAGCGCCACTAAACCACAGGATGTCCATGTTACACTAGAGTGGATGCTTGCTGTACTACACCCCAGTTAACACTGATACAGGTTCAGATTTCATTTCATTCTCCTGAATCTTATTAATGTAAAGGAAAAAAGATCCTGCTGATCTCAAATCTGTTTTGAAGGACTTAACGCTGGCATGCTCTAATAGGATCATAGGTGGATATACTAATAGAGAATGCTGACTAAACAGGAGATGGCGTGTGTGTATGTGTGTGTGTCAGTGTGTGTGTGTGTACAGCTGACCTGCTAGTACACTAAATCTTCTATTGTCCCTCAGGAAAATTATTGCGTGCTGCTGATCAAACACTATAACTGTAATGAAAAAAATAAATATTTTATTGTTTTGGATCTCTGGGAACAGGCTAACCAAGGGTTGTCCATATTGCACTGAACGCATCTCCCATCCCATTCCCAATGGAGTGGACAAATAAGGAGGTTGAGTGACTCTGCCTCTCCTACTTTCATCAGTTTCTAATCCACAAATCCTTTTCAGGGTCACCAAGGCTCTCTGACACAGTTACTTAGAGTCCTTAGTACTTAGTACTTAGCTGTCAGTTGTCTAGTTATATTTTGATAGAATTTTAATCAGCATTAGATGATTTATATGGTAAATGCACTGCTTATGTAAGTAGATTTCCAAAGACTGCTGAAGGAGCTACGGAATATGGATCTTGCATTACATTAACCAGTGGAAAAGGTGAGTTCAGTTACAAGAAGCTGAATGCATTCTACTTCATCAATTCACAATGCTAGTATATATGGAAGCTATCTTTTTGACAGTAAATTACATGACCAGTTTGCTTGACCAGAATACATGTCAGATAATAAGAAATGTATCTAATCTATATGTTTATCATACAGCTGTTAGATACCAATTCAATTCAGTACATGAGGGCATTTACTTCAGCTTGTAATCTCTATTTACGGTTTATGTTTGACAGGATAGACTACACATCTGCTGCCATGACCACCTCAAGCACCCTCACCTGCCTTACTGTGCCACTTCGCATTATAGCACAAATGGCTACAGACAGTGATGAGCACAGTGAGGATGACTTGTAAGCAAAGCTCCATAGACATATCAAATTATGTTTCATACAGCAGACTTACAATTACATTAATGGCAAAGAATAATTATTTGAGAGTTAATTAACATGATGTGTACTGTGCTGTGCATGCCCAGGCGTGGACAGTCAAATCCTGGTCGTCTCTTCAATGTAAACAACAATAGTAATAATGAAGAGTGAGTACAATAACATTGGAACCCTAACAAGATAATTCCATCTTTTATCAGAATGCCTATTAAATATATATTTTGAATAACTTTACAGGGAAGAAAAGAAAAAAAAGAAAAAGGAGAAGAAGGAGAAGAGGGAGAAGAATGAGTAATTATTTTATATTACCAAGTATTAAATAAATGTTGCTTTATGGAATGTTTAATGCTCAGTTGTCTCCAAATGCATTCTTGCATATTTCAGAAAGGAGAAGAAAGAAAAGAAGGAGCAGGAAGAAAAGGAAAAGGAAGCAAAGGAAAAGGCGGAAAAGGAGGCAAAGGAAAAGGAGGCAAAAGAAAAGGAGAAGGAGAAACAAAAAGATAAGTAAGTTCAACATTCAGGGTTTCCCATAGCACTAAACATGAAATATTATTTCCCCAAATCTTCAAATGTACTATCATTTTCAATATTTAATTTACCCATGCTGGTTCTCTCCTCATAGGCCCAAAGAATTGTTTGTCATAAACCCTGCTGGGAATTTGTACTACAACTGGCTATTCATCATCACAATACCAGTCATGTACAACTGGACCATGATCATAGCCAGGTACCTTTGACAAGATAAAGCAATAATTCTGAGCTTCCTGCTCACCTCAACAACTTACTAGATACTTCTGACCCATCCATAGGCTTGTTAAATATATACACATGGTCATAGGATTCCATTCAGTTGAAATGATTCCTATTCATATCCATGTCAATATGAAGCCATAACAAATTATTGGAATTTTAGCAGTCTGTTGCAGAGAAACAGCTTACTTATTCTTCCAGGCAATAGCTTTCATAACAGGCAGTTTCTAGATTTTATTTTAATCAATGTGCACTGCAAAAATTAATAGTATAGTTTGCGTTACTGTAAGCAGCAATGAGCTTGGCACCAAATCCCTTGCAGCACTTTAATATAGTATAGTGCAATGAAGGAAAAGCCTGTAGAAGCACTCACTGTTATTTAGTCACACAATGCACTCTCAGCTTATTTGCATGGTCTTATTCTCTTGCATCCAGGGCTTGCTTTGAGGAGCTGCAGCATAACTACTTACTTTACTGGGTTATTTTGGACTACACCTCTGACATAATATACGTTGCTGATATGGCCTTCAGGACCAGAACAGGTGAAATAATGAAATAAGACAATAAGAAACCTGATGGTCATTTTAAATATACACTATTTGAATTGCCACATTTTCCTTTGTTTGTCTTTCTTTCATCTAATTTAAATGCAGAATATGCATCAACTTTGTATCTTTTTTAATGCAGGTTACCTTGTGCAAGGCCTGATGGTGAAAGATGAGAATCTGCTATGGGAACGCTATATCACCAGCTTCCAGTTCCGTCTGGATGTGCTCTCCATGCTGCCCACTGACATCTTTTACATCTTCCTGGGCCTTGACTACCCAGAGATCCGCATCAACAAGCTACTGAGATTGGGCCGTATGTTGGAGTTCTTCACAAGGACAGAGACAAAAACCAACTACCCCAACATCTTCCGTATTGGCAACCTGATCATGTACATCATCATCATTATCCATTGGAATGCCTGCCTCTACTTCTCCTTCTCCAAGGCTATTGGCTTTGGTGCTGATGACTGGGTTTACCCAGCTCTGGACGATCCTGATCAGCCTGATTTTGGGAAGCCCATGAGGAAGTATTCTTTCAGCCTGTACTGGTCCACACTGACCCTGACCACCATTGGAGAAACCCCACCACCAGCGCTGGACTCTGAGTTCTTGTTCCATGTGGTGGACTTCCTAGTTGGGGTCCTGATCTTTGCTACAATTGTGGGAAACATTGCTACCATGATCTCCAACATGAATGCTGCCCAAGCTCAGTTTCAGTCCCGCATTGACAACATCAAGCAGTACATGCAAGTAGGTGACTGTCCTTTCTCCACTCACAAATTAGAAAAACACAACTATGAATTAGCACACGTAGGTCCTCGCTGATTATTGGTTTTATTTCCTTTATAGGTGCGGAAGGTCAGCAAGGATCTTGAGCTGCGGGTCATCAAGTGGTTTGACTATCTGTGGAATAATGGCAAGGCACAGGATGAAAGGGAGGTGCTGAGGTATCTACCAGACAAGCTAAGGGCTGAGATTGCCATCCAAGTCCACATGGACACACTGAAGAAGGTCCGCATTTTTGCAGACTGTGAGGCAGGCCTGTTGATTGAGCTGGTGCTGAAGCTTCGGCCCCAGGTGTTCAGCCCTGGAGACTACATCTGCAAGAAGGGCGATATTGGCCGTGAGATGTACATCGTTAAAGATGGAAAACTTGCAGTTGTTGCTGATGATGGGGTTACACAGTTTGTTGTCCTTGGCAGTGGCAGCTATTTTGGTGAGATTAGTATCCTTAATATCAAAGGCAGCAAAGCTGGCAACAGACGGACAGCCAACATCCGTAGCATTGGGTACTCAGACCTCTTCTGCTTGTCCAAGGATGACCTGATGGAGTCACTGACAGAGTACCCAGATGCTAAAGGCATGCTGGAGGAGAAAGGCCGGCAGATCCTATTGAAGGATGGTCTGATAGACCTGGACCCAGCCAACATCATGCCTGAAGTCAAGGAGTTAGAGGAGAAGGTCAACCGTTTGTACAACAATATGGAGCTGATGCAGACCAAATTGAAGAAGCTTCTAGGAAACTACAACAACACTCAGAAGGCCCTCAGACATCGTATTGCTGACCTGGAACACCTGACAGGAGAAGAGGTGGAAGATGAGGATGAGGATGTAAGAGAGAAGAAAAAGGAAGAGAAAGCTGAAGAAAAAACAGACGAGGAGGAAACAAGTGGTGACAAAAAGGAAGCAGAGGGTAAAGGTGAGGAGAAAGAGGAAGCAGAGGGTAAAGGTGAGGAGAAAGAGGAAGCAGGGGGTAAAGGTGAGGAGAAAAAAGAAGAGGAGGAAAAGGATGAAAAGGAAGAGGAGGGAAAAGGTGATGAGAAAAAGGAAGAGGAGGAAAAGGGTGAGGAGAAAAAAGAAGAGGAGGATAAGGGTGAGGACACAAAGTAAGAGGGGAAAAGGTGAAGAGAAAAAGGAAGAGGAGAAAAGGGAGGCATCCGCTTTCCCACTCTTGCAGTGTGGACACTACTGTCCACACAAGGACAGTAAATAGCAAGGATTTGAGAACTGAAGGTGACAAAACAAACACTGATGGAAGAGTCTTCTTTTGGTCATATTTTCGATGGATAAGGAAATAATCTCATCTTTTTGTACAGTTTGTACATAATACAGAGGATATATGCCTATACCTACCTGATATAACTATATATACCTACCAATACCTATATTTTTTTGAACCACCAAAGATGATACGAGGATAGGGTAATGAGTGGTTTATATTTCTATACTGTCACTGAATGGTGTTTTTTTCTATCTATCTATCTATCTATCTATCTATCTATCTATCTATCTATCTATCTATCTATCTATCTATCCATCTATCTATCTGAATTGTGGACTGAGAACTCTGCTTGCCCGTTGTAGCTTGGTTATGGTGTTTTCCCGATAAAGGTCCCGGTCGCGGCGTAGTCTCGTCGCTACTTCTGGGAGATGGATTTCCTGATTGTTTACCTCAGTAGCAGTGAGCAAAGAATGACGAATTTCTGTGTTGAACGTGGCCGAAGTGTGGACTGGTGTGGAAAATGTGGTGTCCAGAATTCTGCTTGTCCATTGTAGCTCGGTTACGATGTTTTGCTGATAACGGTCCCCATCGCACCATCGTCCAGTGTCTACTACTCAGAGTTTGGTTTCCTGGTTGTTTGGGAATGCACATTGACAGGCAGGTTGGCCATCCAATCATTTCATTCCAGCCGAATGGGCCATCTAATCATTCAATTAGAGCTGAA
>CABFOP010103681.1:0-10191 GCA_900683385.1 Anoplogaster cornuta | reverse complement strand
AATAATAACTTGGATTTATATAGCACCTTTCAAGGGACCCATGGACACTTTACAATGTAGGGACAAAAAGAAAAAAAGTGTTAAGACCAAATGCAACTTTCTCACTACACTTTGCTGCATTTTCTGATATAATTGTCCAAATGTTTCAGAATGTCCTACTTGTCTTCTAACATGTCTCCTAACAAACTGTCTAGAAAGGTGGCCAGATATATACCGTATATTTTTTTTGTAGATATTTTTAATTATTTTATTCTTTTTTATTCTTATTCATTTTAAAAATTGTATTCCAGCATATCATTTTATGTGGGCACTAACAATACAAAGATGTGCACACACACACACACACACACACACACACACACACACACACACGCGCTGTTCATCACTCAACCAGCGGGACGAGAGAGACGGGACAAAAGAAGCAGCAGCTCTCACTATAGAACTGAGGGATAATGGACGCCGATTAATCTTACCTCCTCTCCTGTCAGGTAGTACGCCGACAGCAGACCGCCGACGTAACGGATGTTGACCTCAAAGAGCGATGCCTCGCCGTTCTGTGGAACCAAGAGAGAGAGAGAGAGATCAGATCGGCACACACGGTCAAAGCCTTCGGTCAGTGGTAGAGCGGCAGATTGACATGTATGGACAGGATATGAATAGTTTATCATCGCTCGTCTTTCATACTTAATTGTGTTTAATAATTGAGATACCCTCGTGCGGTGGTTCCGAACCCAGTCCTCAAGGAACCCCCTGTGCTGGAGGTTTTAGGCCCACCTGAACCAATTAGAGGCTTCACGATTTATGCTTTAATTGGTTGAGCTGTTTCCTGAGCGGAGCTGGAGCTAGAACCTCTAGACAGCGGGTCCTTGAGGACTGGGTTTTGGAACCACATTGCCCTTCAGTCCCTCTCCTGCGTACCATCACCCAGATGTGGCGGATAAATGTTTCACAATCACACGCTGGAAGCTATGAAGTCTCCGCGGGGTAAGTGATCAAAATTCATGACATCCGGGTGTTGCATAATTTGCGTGCCACTATTAATGGGCCCTCTCAGGTGACGTGACGCAGACCCACGTGGCAGAGTGGAGGTCGTCGCATTATGTGCAACTTGACCATCTTGACAGAAGCCAATGGACATATAAGTTCTGTGCTATTTTTGACCATGATCATTTCATATGAGTGAATTTGTGCTGTCTGATTGAAGGTAACTTCTTGTTGGCTATCTAGTACCCATAGTAGTACCCATAGTATGTGGTCAGCATATTTCTTTCAGAATTTCGTTTTTTAGGCATTTGCTTATTGTATTTTGTACCTTGCCTTTGTATTTTGTGCATTTTTTGGTTATTTTCTGGAACCACATTGCGTTACAGTTACTATAGTAACTATTATAGGAACTATAGGAACTAATGAGGAACTAATGAGGAACTCCTGAGGAACTAATGAGGAACTCCTGAGGAAGTCGCTAGTAACTACTATAGTAACTACTATAGTAACTACGCAAAAAGTGAGTACCGTATTGTAAGTGTTACCCATAATTTTATACTGTTATGCTCCTGCAACCCAAGAATTTCAATAATCTATATATATTGTCACCAGAAGAACTAGTAGAAACTAATGTTAGCAGTCACATTGATTGCTATTTGTTTTGGAGTAGAAGCTACAGTAGGAGCAAATAAGGGGCAAGAGCTCAAGACATCATAGTTTCCTGTGTAACCTGTGGAAACAAATCTTCCAGAAGAGGCTGCTACTAAATCAATCTACACACACCTACAACAACAATGTGTTTCAGGTATCTCTTTCATTTTTTGCCGTTACTGCGGACAGCCAATTCTCCGATGGACCTCCACGACGGCACCGGGAGATTTGTGATGCAGCAGCAAAGCCTCTATTGTAACAACAGTGTTTTCTTTCATTTCAGCACATAGCCATATTAGCCTGTTAGCATCTCTACTCATGATTGCGCTCATTTCATATTTTTTTACATTTGTTTCCATTTGCCTTGCTCAAGGGCACTTTGGCAGGAGACCTGACTGATGATGTGATGTGATGATGATGATGTGAGCCTGCTGTAATAGAGACCCCCTTCTCCAGAGAAATCAGAGACTCCTTCCAGGCCAGTCTCAATAAAGTCTGTCCGGAGGGTTCAAGGCTGTGTAATAATGTACTCCGGTGGTTTGTTCCCTCTTTTGTCCGGAGAGCCGCTTACAACTGCAGAGAAGTATTGATCAGTGGCAGCCCTTCAACAATGCGAGTTTAGCGATTCGTGTTGGACTTACTTTTTCAAAATGTCGGCTGATTGTCCTTCTTTTGATAAGCATTTGGACAATCTCAGCATCTGATTTCTGATGATAAATGTGGATAATGAGCGGTTTACCGCGTCTTCTGAATTAATAGAAAAAAACTTTGAAGTTAGCTAGTTGGCTTTATTGTACATTTAACAATTATCTCTCTCCAAACAGATTTTATTTCATGGCATGGTGTCAATAAACCCCCACACAGTAGGGATAAGGTCCACTTTGCCAGTACAGGTACAATATAATAGGGATCAGGATTGGACAGTAAGGGAGGGAGGTCTACAAACTATCAGCAGGATAACTGTGGTCCAGTGGGGAGAGGCAGAGAAAGAGCAGTGGGAAATAATGGATGGAGGTGACGGGGTCATGGGAGGGGGGAATCGAAGGAAGACGTGTAGCAGGAAGACGAGCGCCAAGATGAACACCAGTACGTACGCAAAGACTGGAAAGGGCAAGGAAAGAAGTGTTGAGGCAAGAAGGAGCGAGGAGCCCAGGGGAAGACTGTCCAGCGATATAAATAAGGGAGGAGGATTTAAAGAATTGATGGAGATGATGATGAGTGAAGTAAGTCCTGGCTCTTTAAAATATGTAATGCTTCGCTGTGTGCTTAGATGTAAGGTTCCCCTGTGTGATGTTTAAGTTGAAATGATCCCACCTCTTCCCACCCTCTTCAGAATACAAATAGCGAGCCCTACGGCTAAAACACCGGCGTTTACTGCAAAACAAGGCACCCGTTGCAGGTCGACAATAACTCCAAGGTTGCAGTGGTGGTGCAGCTACAGTAGACGACCTGTCCGCCTGCGCTTCTAAAGATCTGAACTCAACAAGACCCTTTTTTCTGTTTGCCAACATTGAGTAACAGCTGGTTTGCCATGTGTGATATGAAATAAGATACGTGTTAAGCACTACGTGTGTCTCACTATGTCACCATAATTATCACCTCTTATGTCAGACTGGTACTTGTTGACTTGGAGACCCCTTGAGGAGGAAATTGCTATATCTCAAGTGTGGATGATAAGGAAACTGTAATTGGGTGGCGGAGAGATTAAATTACCTCCACTCTGAAGACAGCGTAGGGATGGGAATTCTGGCATCTGTTCAATGCTTTCATTTATAGTATCTCCATGCATATTGCTTAAAGATATTTATATATTCAAACCCTCATTTTTCTGATGTATCCAAGACGTTGACAAGACTTTGGCACCAGTCAGCATCTCCTTGTCTTACTGTACATGTCACAGCAACATTATAACGCGACGATTTCCTTGTATATGTCATGAACTTGGCAACAATCTGATTCTGTGTCCTTTAACATACATAATTCTTGTCTTGTGCTATGAAACACTGAATCAGGTAGTGACAACAGGGGTGATATAGGACTAAGGTGCTGGCTGAGTCCTTCAGATCAGATCAGAGACAAAGCCTCTGCGTCTGGCATGGCGGCAGAGCTGAGCTGTCTTGCCAACCCTGGAATAAGTGGTCCATTCTATAATGGCAGTAAGATGGCAGTGATTAGGAATGGAGTGTCTATTTGTCATCAGTGATGGTGGCACTCAGCAAGACAAGCAAGAGGTACAGTGAGGGAAGACAGTAATGCTGACAAAAGGTTCTGCTGATTAGACTTTCACTTCCCAATACAGACCCTATAAATCACTCACCACACTTTGTATAAAAGTTCCATTCATACAAATGGACTGTTTAATGATCCCGCCAAGTGCATTGGAATATAATAGGTAGAATTCTGGTAGAATTTCCATCAAATAGCTTTTTGTTGTGTATTGTTTCCAAAACACATTGTTTCTGTGCAATAGGGTCAACCATTCAGATCTGCATCTAATTTTAGAAGACCAGACCATACACTTAGTCAGCAAAAACAAACAAATCCTGGAGCTCCGGGAAAGCACTAAACTAAACAATACAACATATAATCTAAAATAACATTATTAAGAGGTTAATCAATTTAATCTCCACATCCTGAACACTGTAAGAAGAAGAGGATTAAAAACAATTCTGAAGTCTTCCTAAACGTTGTTTTCACATGAATAAATAAAAATACTGTATGCATGTATACAGTATATCAGATTGGGTTAGACACTGGCACAGATCTGCTCTTAGCTGAATAGAGCATTTCAGTTTGTCCAAATCAGAAGAAAAAAAAAACATTTTTGTTTATACCCATTAATTACAACAAAAACAAAACATACATTTCAAAGCTTAGGGCCGTGCACGGAATATTGTCATATCCACTTTCACTTTGCATAATGTCAATAAAGTAATGACACAATGCTAAAAACTACAAAATATTTTTTGTTTCATTAGCAGTCATTCATTTGTCCAGCATTCACAATAATATGGATATTTCAATCAAAGCGAAAGCACAAAGTGGTAGTCATGACATTAAATGTGCAATCCCCTGAACATATCCTGTCTTAAGACTGGATTTGATTGTCACTTCAACTGAACAGCCCTAACGTTTTGTTCAAAAATTTTAAACGATTTAGGGTTAGTTTAGGGTTTACATTTAATTGCAAATAAATCCAAAAAAGAAGGATAAGAATACAAACTATGAAGGTGAAACAAGGAAATCCTAAGGGAAACCACCTTTATTAAGTTATTCTGAGCTATTGTCACATCTCCAATCAGCCTAACGCTACGTCACTAAGCCGTTTAAATTTGAAAACGCATCTTTATTTCACCATGTTGGCCTCCCTTCCACACTACGCCAGAGTTTTCGATCTTTCTGAAAACGTGGATACATTTGAAAACGTCGGCCTCGCGGTGTAGTGCGGACGTCGAAAACGGATTATTAAATATTTAATAGGCTTAGTGTGGACGTGGTTCAATTTAACCACTCCAAACAAGGCAGCGGTGAAAGCTCCTTTAGCCGCTCCTCAAGGCATGCTGAGCCATGTTGCAGCAAATGCCTCACTCCTCGAGCGATTTCAATGACTTTAACTGTAATTGCTCTGCTATAAGCACGAGAAGGGAATTAGATGAAGAGAATAACACCTGTTTTTTTTTTCTTCACCCCACTCTCCTCACTGTGCTGAAGCTGAGAATCTAATTAGGAGACAACACAACACAAGACAAACACAGAAGCTCTCACCACCACCGTCTCCAGGTAGAAACTTTTACTTTTACCTCCTATTGTAGACCATCTCCGCAAAAGACGACTGGATAGCGGCGGTACTGCGGTGTTGCAGCTTTAAAGTTCAAACACCTTCCCATTTTAGCCACGATGCATCTCCGATACCGCAGGAAAAACAAGCTCGGATCTAAACACCCTTGTGGAATTTCATGGTATCTCCACCACCGCCTCTTTATAGTTTATGCTATCATTTCCCAAATCTAAGGAGATCATTTCTTTAGAGACTGAATCATAGGCTCTTACTTGAAGGAGCCACTTTCACCCGGCATTGCCTCAGCTATTTAAAATACGTACGATAATAGAAACACATTACCATTTTAATTGTCAAATTGTTGTGCCAGAAAAGAACATTTATTAATGAATGTAATGACTCATTGGGTACGTTGCTGTCGTGCCTTGTAGGTGTTCTGCTTCACAACCACCGCACAGTGTTGCTGACAGCGTTTGAAGCCGCCGGGGCTCTTCTGTTGATGAGCATTCAACAAGCATGGCAGAGATTGCTATCGGACTCAGCCCAGATTTGCTTGGGACACGAGCCTGGACTGGCATGGCCACTGAGCCCCATGCGTGCCAAGGATCTGACTATTCTGTTGCTCAGTAGTGTGTCCGGCTCAGGTGCTAATGTAATGATTTACTGCTCATAAAGAGGCATCGTTGTCGCCGGGCAGACGACAGGCAGCAGCACCGCGGTCCAGGTTTCGGATCTGGCTCTCGCAGAAGTTGGCTCTGATACATAAATAAACCAAATTGGACTGATGTGACATCAAATGACCTGATGAGCCAAGGCTAAAAATTAAACAGATGATTGCCTTAACCGTAGTTGGTGAATCACACTGATGGGCTGTGATTTAACTCAACAACTCTAATTACATGGAAAAATCACGTAAGGAACCAATTAAGTCCTGCCACTCTGATCTCCCTCAGTCATGCTGTACGATAGGATGCTGCTAAAACCTCTGCTGATGGAGAGTTTCTCAAGGCCACTCATCTCTTGCCAGCATCGGGATAGAAATATGTAGCTGCATTTTTTTTTTTAATGTACAGTAATTATGGGCTTGATTAGGGTCCAAGCTGTGAGAGCGGTCCCCGGCATTAGCAGTAATGGCCGCTAACCTCTGGAGCATACTAAACGGCTCGCTCTGATGAAGAGGGAGCTGTAAACGCCAAGCCAATATGAGAGATGACACACATATGATGAGATGAGTAATAAGAAAACGACATTGTAAAATTATTTGAACTGAGTTCGGACATATTGACCTAAAGAGCTGCAGAGTGCAGCAAGGCATTAGTTTATGCTATTAAGACTTATGCAACAGCTGTTAAGAGAGGTTTCCCTGATAGAGTTAATGGAGGTCGCCACAGAGAATGCCATCCATCATTATACTGTATACCCACATTCCCATTTAACTCCATTACTCAATGGAATGCAGTTCTTTGAAACCACCCGAATCAAACAAAAAATATAAAGGAATAAAAAGGATTATGTTGCATTGACTGAGAAGCTCCTTTAAAAAAAAAAATTCTGTCCCTTTTTATATAGACTCCATTCAGATTGGTGTTTTTAAATGAAAAGTGACTGGTTCTGATTTTTCAAATACCATTTTAATCGAGGAACGGTTAGCAGTCATGATAGATCAACTCTTTTGATTTGAGCGCTCCACACTTGTTCCATTCTTCCTTGAATACCGATTCCCGTCCCATCCTATCCAACCAATTGGCTAATGGTTCCAAATCCCAGCACCTATGATTCACCTTTTATTTCTTTGATAACACTTATCTTGTGTATGTGACAAATAAAAGTTCTTGAATTTTGAATCTTTTAACCTCTCCCTGAACTCTTCTGCAATCTCCTCAGAGACACAGAAAGAGAGAGAGACGGATAGAGTCAAAACAGGACCTACAGTAGCCTATATTATGGACATCTTCACTGAATGCATTAAGCAAATTAAGAGGCTGTTGAATAATGAATCAAATGGGTTAGAGCTCATCTTTCACTCACTGGCCCTCCATCCCATCCATTAGCCTGAGCTGAAGGATATATTTCCAGCAGAAAATAGCTACGAGAGTGAGAAGGGTTTATCGGAATGACGCTCTCTCTATAGATCGGCAGACGACAACACACACACACACAAACAAAAACAGGACAAAAACACTCTCCAGGGGGTTTAGCAGCAGCTCCCGCCAAAGGCTCTCTGACAATGCATAGATCATGTGGGACACTCCTACACTCTCTAGTGTTATTACTCGCCCTGCTGCAGTCCAGTCACCCTCTTCCGTGACTGTGCAAACCGGCTTCCTCTCCCTGCCATCATACACCGCCTGCTGTATTCGGCCTCGCTGAATGAGCCACATCCTTCACTTTGTCCCGACGGCACTGGTGGCTGCTGACTCGCCAACTGACGAAAAGGGAGAAAAATCCCGACGCAGTTAAGAGAAGGTATATAGTCTGCTGTTGTGAGCTGTTGTCCTTGTACCATGTAGTGTAATACTGTGAAACTCTATAACTTGTCACTAAGCCTCTGCACCGATGTCACCAAGAAAGAAATATATATAATTTCTACACAGTGGGAGATTGAGATTCTGAAATGCAGTTTATATGTTATTCATGTTTCCATGGCTCTTAATGTCCATATGGCTCAGAGTGAATGACTAATGGTAATTCTGCTTGTCATTATCGTAATCATCAAGAACCAATGTCAATATTTGTCCATGCCAATACGTGTACATTAACAACAACGATACAAACAGTGTTGGTACATATCCGTAATAATGAACCACCCACGCAAAAAGTCCTTTGCCCTCTCCTCCTCGAGCCGGAATGTCAGCTCAGCTTGACCTCAGCGCAGAGGCATGTCTTCAGTGAACCATCTCCTCGTACCGTACATGACACTCTTTTTTCCTTAGCAATTTGGCTCTTGTTTACCATGGACAGGAGGCCACAGGGGGTCGAACAACAGCTCTGCAGAGGTAAACAACAACCCTGCTTCAGGTCTGGTCCTCGCCAACTGATGCCACTGCATCTCGTCCTCAGACAAGAACTTAACAACAAACAACAACTGATTAAAAACAGGCTGAAAACCACGGGAAGTCTTTCAGATACATTAATGGCCAGGGAATGCCAAAGAATGAGTAATATCTGCTGGTTCGCAACATCATTTAAAAACCCAAGCTCAAATGCTTTCATTATGGAAAACTGAAATATTCCAATATGATATGCTTGGATGCTCAGAATATCAACTGGTTAGGGTATCAATCTAGTCATGCAGTTCACATTTGCCTCAGGCATATGCAAAGTTGGACTGAGTCAACATTTCATTCTTTTGCAATCTTGCTCGAAGTCACCAATACTTTTCGATCCATTTCCAGGGGAGAGGCTATTTTGCAGTGTTGTGGTTCAGTACGCACACCATATTGTTCAGAATATCAGTAGTTGATATGCTGCAGGCAATCCCTGACACTTGATAAAGTCTATACTCTCTCACCCAACCTTCACTCCTGTGTGAAAGAAGGGTGTCTTTTGTGAGAGTCTGCAGGCCAACTATCTCACTTCTTTGGCAGCACAAACTCTTTCTGGCTTCGGGGCTCAGGATCCCTTTGAGGTTGAACAGAACAACAGCCCAAACTGAACAAAACAATTGCTCCAATTCTAGTTGAATCCTGTATTGCAAGTTGGACTGAATGTAATGAAACCTAAACCCCCTATACATTATATATATATATGTTACGCAACCTACCCGGTCCCTAAGGAACTCCGCCTGCTTCTGACACATTTACGTCCTGACCTCATCTGGCAATGCATTTATTCTGACTAAAACTCCCACGTTTTCCATGTCTCTGCCACCCTCTTGACCTCTCTGTGATAGCGCGCCGCAGGGATGTGGTGAGGTCCATTCAATCCCTCTCTGGTGTCACGCTTTGCCTCCATGCCTCTGCCCTATTTATATGCTTGCGTACATGTATGCCAGCATCTGCACTCCCCAACCCCTCCAGGAAATGCAGCATGCGTCATGACAGATAAACGCAGCTCCTTCCCTCAGTCTCAGCTAACGACACCCATGAGACTCCACACTCACTGAAGTCTCAATTGACATGCAGAATTATAGACCAAGATGTACTAATTATCCAGTCACTTTCCTGTCCTTGTTAGGCACAGGAGGTTTTTTGCTGTGGTGGATCTGGAATTACTGCCAGTACATTCTTTGCCTGGAATGAAGCCCTGAATCGCTAGTCCCGCCTACTCAGGAATTAATTTGCCATTCAGGTTTTGGATCTGCTTCCCTAATTGATAAATTCAGTGGATAGGATGCTATTCAAGACAATAGGCGTATGTTAGTAGGTGTAATTCTACCATGAGCATGCCTTCCAAGCAAAACATTTTTTGTTTTTGTTTGTTAATGTTTATTTCGGTATCATACAAAACACTAGATAATTCAAGAAAGATCAAGCAAAAATAATACATAATTCAAGTAAAGCTCAAGCAAATGTCGTTTTCTTGTATTTACAATCATGCTGACCGAAAAGGTGTAGGCTGAAGCATATGCTTATTGCACCTACCCTTTTTACATTCTATTTTTTTGGCATAGCTCCATTTGGAACTTCTAGTTTTTATTATTATAATTTTGTTCTTATTATTATCATCATTATTATTATTATTATTATTGTTATTATAATTATCATTATTAATAAATTAGCAAAATAAAACAAAACAAAACTCAAAAGGATAGATCATATTCAAGTAAATACTGCCAT
>CABFOP010103674.1:0-12473 GCA_900683385.1 Anoplogaster cornuta | reverse complement strand
CTGCACCGAGAGCAGCTCCAGCAGCCGCAAGACAATTCCTTGTCCGGAACAATGCTGTCCAAGTGGAGTTGCCGTAGTTAGCTGTCCAACATTGATGGCGCATTCGCGCATGCGCAAACGAATAGTATAGCTGTAACGGATAGTATACCGACAGAGTCTATGGGTTCGACTGATTGTGTTCCAGGTATTAGTCGGACCCCAATTATTTCCGGTGAAACGGAGGCGACACTAACAAAAAGTTTTTTTATTTTTAGAGCGAATTGCCACAAAATATATATATATAAAAAACATTTTTAATTGGCGAGAAGTGACCATGGTATAAGCGGGATAATCCACTCCGAGGTGTGCAGTTATCTAAAAATAATGCACTTTGCGGAGGCAAAGTCTTAGCCCCCCTTATTTTTCCATAACTGCACACCTCGTTGTGGATTATCCCTTAAATATACTATACGCTATAATTCATATATTTTCTTTCATTCAATTTGACTTATTACTGTTGCAACTGGTTGGTTATATGTTAATTTGCTCTATTCCTGTGTATATTGTTTTTTTATTTACTGTAATCTATTATTTGCTGCTGCAACAATCTAATTTCCCCACAGGGACCATCTAATGTAATCTTCTACACAGCCAAAGAATACGGCACACTGATGAGTAATTCCAATCACTAGAGATTTTGCCCTGGGTGACCTAAGGACTTGACAATCCCACTCTTACACTGTTCGATATTAGTCTGGGATGTTCAGTGCATTCCAGGAGGTATTTTGTAATGTGTTGTAAGTGTTGTAATTTACTTTTTGGGATGACCAAATGGAAGAGAAGGTACTTTGCATTTGTAATAGTATTCAAGTGTTTTAACTCACCAGTCATAGAGTTGGGGCTGCTACTGTACATGTTGAGCTCATCTGAGCCTCTCTGGAAAACAAAATGTAGAAGGAAAGGATGTTAACAATTCATTCTTCTCATCTGACTTTTACCAAACTAATAAAATATTACTACAATCATATTGTCATAATACTTCGACCCTTGTCAACCCTTGTATAGCTTCTCTGAGCCTTTCTGGAAAACACAGCAACACAACACGCCTGATATGTCATTGCTGGATACATTTTTCAGAATATTAATTCCACCCACCCTATCCATCATTACAGAAACAATATCATCCACAGATAGCAAATTTAAGTTCATGTGTGGAAAAGTGAAAACCTTACCTTGACACCGACCGCAACATCACTGCCAATGGTGAGAGCGGAGAAAAGAGAGAGAAGAGAAGGAAAACAAGACAGAGTTGTTAATTGCAGTTCAAGTTGAGGCAATGATGCCCTCATCCAAAGCAACTTACAGGGCATTTAAAACTTGTGAGAAAAATCTTAATGGCAATACTCTCTACTGCAAACTGCAAGGGGGTGCCATTATTTTTGACAAAGGGAAAGGTATTCTGGCATTGCGCAGAATCCTACATATTAAGTTCCATGTCACAGAAAAAACTATGCAATCCTAAGCAATAACATCTCATAGGCACAAAAAGAAAAAGAAAAAATGCAGTATTTAGTATTGTATGATCCTACTTATGATTAAAGTGGTAATCCCCAAACTGTGTTTTTTGTTTTGTCTCCAAACAGAGATGACATGAAGAAAACATGGCAGAAAATTACCAGCTCAGAAATGTGAGAATAGCATTTGTGGCTTTAACAGTGTTTCCTTCCCCTTTGATGGACTGGTGTTTTATTTGCAAGACTGACAGACGGTATGTTCTGGTAGCGTACCGTTATGCTACCAATAATAAACCCAATTTTAGAATAAATTGTTTTGCAGGATTATTTCAGCAAGATGCTCAGGATTTTATTAGTAGTAGTATTAGACTCATATATACATATAGCGGCGTTTTGTTGTGTTTTACTATGCAATGACAATAAAAGTATCTTATCTTATTAGACATCAGTTGCATACTAATAGTTTTGGTTATAGGCCAAAAAGGGGCACCTGCATAAATTTGAGCAGCACAATTCTTTTGAGAATAGCGGTAAAGTCTATGACTTTTAGGCATATTGAGTGTCTCTAATGTCTCTTTGTTGAGGTACATAAAGGCACCAGACATTATTGGAAGTTTTACACAATTTGGTCACAGTCATCCAACAAAACCAGAGATTTTTCCTGTTTTCTGACCACGTCAAGGAAAATCCTGTGCCAAGTTCTCGGAGATAATATTGTTTCTTTGTAAATGCCTTCTGGATGCATTCAATAGAGGGTATTTCCTCGAATTGTGGTTTGAATCCTATCTCCTTGTGTTTGCTAGTGAGGTTGTTGTGTTTTAGTATGAAACCCGCCCGACGTCCAGTGGGACAACGCCAAGCCAACTCCATTCACAAATCTGGCAGATTATGAGGCCTTGCGTAACGGCAACAGTACATACTCCATAAAATACAATTTAAGACAGTATCGATAAAATACAAACTTTCATTTTCAATAAATAAACATTTTTATTACAATTTCAACTTCTTAAAATTAGTTCTGTCATTCCTACAACCTTCTCCAGCCTAAATACACCCCGGTGAGCGGTAACGTTAACGTTAGCAAGCAGCTTGAGCAACAACAACAAAAGACGTGAAATTTGGTTAAAATACGTACTGCTTTGTACACTGGATTCATGCCGAATTAAAGAGTGGCTCAAAACGATTCAAAGGGTCTCAGGAAAGTGACGCACCTTTGGCGATAAGGATGCACCTGTCCTACTAAACTGCTTGTTTTAATAGAGGTTGACGTTTTACCTGCCTTTCTGCTCGCGTTAACTAGCTAGCTTAGCTTAGCTGACGCTTGTCCGTTTTTAACAATACGTTTTACCAGTTCACTCACCGTAAACGCATTTTCGTACATCGCTACTCCGCGTCTTTGACAGGTCAGCTGGCAGCAGCGCGAACGACAGCATATAACGTTACACTAAAATGTAGTGCAGGATGGCACAGCTAGCATGTAAGTTAGCTCCAAACAAAAGAAGCCTGCAGCAGTTAGCATTAACACAAGAGTTGACAGGTGCGCTAGGGCTGAGGGCTAACGTTAGCTTAGCCGGCTGGCTCCTACAACATTCAATAACTCGTACAACTGGCATATAATATGTTTTTTATTAGACAAAATATTAAACGCTGCTGTTTCAAGCGCTGCTCAATTTCAAGCCTGTCTGGTAATAATCTGCTAACTTAGCCCACGTTAGCGCTAACGTTAGCTGATAGTAGCAGTGTCACAATCTGCAGTTTAATGTTTCCATTAGCGAATCGTTAGGAACGATTATTCAATGCGGCATAATGCCATGAAAGAAGCATTTATTTCAAGAAGACCTACATTCTGAGAAATGGTCCACTTGTCATACCCACAATCTTCTCCTTCTAAAATAGTAAGTTAGTGTGTGCTCTTCTAGGCGTTGACATCTTTATGGGAACTAAGTAATGAGTGGATCATTTAATGCCGAATTTACCGGAAGACCGTAACGATTCATAACTGCTCTTAAGTCATTTTCTACCCGGTATGTGCGTTTACCGACAAGCAAGGAGACATTAAAAAGACACATTTCTGAATAGAGTTTCAGTTCGGCGTCACTGATCATAAATCAGTGAGTAACGTTACGGCAGCTGGTCAAAACGAGGCCTATGCTAGCTAAATCAGTTTGATTATTTACGGGAACAAATGATCCCAAGTGGACCCAGCAGCATTATAAATAGACAATATTTATATTTACCCGTCCATTGCAACTCTTTGTTCTTCTGTCTGTTGTTATTTCTACAGCTGGCCTCGACACTCAAAATGGGCGGACCTTCTGTTGTTGTTTTTTTTGTCGTTTTCTTGAGGGTGGAATCCAGTTTTAAGGGACACTATCGCCACCTACTGCTTCGGAGTGGGAATCGGAGATTATACTAACTGCAACAACTAATTTTTTTCATGAAATAAAACCATGAAGTCCTACAACATTTATTGATACAATTCCAAAATGTAGTTAATTTAAATTCCAACATCTGCTTTCATCATCCCTCTCTGTCAGTTATTTCACATTCACATTAACCTGTAAATTAGATTAGATAAAATATGACTGAGGAGTTGGCACGTAACCATCAATTGTTCAATTACTATTGGCTGTACTGGTCAGATCCTTGGACACAATGTAGCTGTGTAGTAGTAATTACAAGAAGGATGTGGGAATTTTTTTGCAGGCTCCAATATCTCCCAGTTGACATTGCAAATTGAGTAGATGTGTCAACACAGACAGCAAACATGGCAGCAAATCCACTAATGTTGGTTCTATTTCATCCCTTCTGACTGCTTTAAGCACTGAATATTCCCCTTTGCGCATGTGCAGGTTGAGTATGTACTGTATACCAACAATGTCACCTGTGACCCTTGGATGACCCGAGAGAGGCTATACCTTCCGGTATCATCAGAGGATCTGTTCCTTTTTTTCTTGCATGCAGGTTTGCTATTGATAGCATTAACTGAAGCTTGCTTATTACTAAGCTTCTTTGTAAAACCTGTCGCTGGTAGCCTTGTGACCATATTGGTCGTAGTCACAAAGTTTCGCCCTCCACAGGCTGCGACAGGCTGTCCCTCTCTAGAGAGGGAATGGTTTCTTCACGTTTCTATACGTGGATCCTTCCGTTGGTCTACAGTCCGTAGAGGATAATGGCGACTCTTTGCCGGCAAAGGCAGTGTTTTCCCTCCCTGCTCCCAGCATTTGATACGTCGTGTATAATTTCCTTTGCATTACACTCAAGTTAGTGGCAGTGCTTTCGCTAAGGTTAATTTTGGTGCTGTTTATTGACAACCTTTGTTGGTGAAGGCAGTGTCCGCGCTCCCTGCTCCAAGCATTCGGTATGTTGCTCCTCATTTTACTTTGTGTTTGTAGTTAGCAGGAGCACTTTCGCTCAAGCTAACTTGAGTGCTGTTTATTGACAAACCTTATACTGTAGTTAGCAGTAGCGTTCTCGCTCAGGCTAACTTTAGTGGTGTGCATCAACCGGTGTGGTAGTCTTCCTCCAGTGCCGCCATGATGATTAACTGCCACTGCTGTACGGCCTGAGGCTCCTCTTCAGCCTGACGATGGCGATGATCTCTTCCCCTCTTGTCTTGGTCTCGAGCACCTGAGGGAGGGACTTTCTGAGGACCCATGTATGAACTGCAGCTATATGCCTTGGGCAGTGAGAGCTGCTAGACTGGCGGAGGTTGAACTCTTGGTGGGTGAAGGTGACCTCCCCTTGTTAGACCAGTTGCCTCCAAACCAACCTAGTCATCCTTAGCATCAGGCGGCGGTTGCTGCCCCCTCCAGGAAAAAGGTGAAGTCTGATCACAAGCTCTCTTCGAGGGTGAATCAGCTAACTGCTGAGCTGGCCCAGGTGAAATCTCTCCTCCTAGCTCGCCATTCTGATGCTCACACAGAGAATGCCGAGGCGCCCAGGATGCTCTCTCTCTCTGACAGCTGCAGCCACTTACTTTGACGACTATGGGTGAGATGGGGCCTCCCAGGCCTCTGAGCCAGGCCCCCATTCCTCAGCTCAGAGCTCCCTGGGTGAGGCAGAGGACAGCTCCATGCGGGTCAACATGCGCATGGCCGTGGATTGCCTACAGCTGGACATACCACAGCAGGTGGAATCAGCTCCTGCAAGTGCCTTCTTCAGGCACAGTTGGGCCCCTGCCACCTTTGCTGTTCCCCCCTCGAAGGACTACCTGAGGGAGTTACATGCTTGTTGGAGAGCCACTAGGGCTCGCTCCCATCTCTCAGCTGATGGCCGAACCCTGGCAGCCATGCATGACACGGCAAGAGTTGGGCTGGACCGCATGCATGCTATTGAGCCTACCATCGCATCCCTCATTGTGTCCCCTGATGAGGCTCTGCGATGGGATGCCAGGTGCCCTCGACCACAGTGTCATTGCCACCTTAGCCCACGGGTACAAGCTCCAATTCCGATGCTGGCCCCCAGCCTCCGGCCGGGGCAAAATAACCATCATCAGCGACCCAGCAAAAGCCCAAGCTCTGGAACAGGAGTTATCCGCCTTCCTGGCCAAGGGTACAATCGAGCCTGTAGATCCTCTGTTGCACCCCAGGGAGTTCTACTCAACATACTTCCTCATAAATAAATAAATGACCGACGGATTCCGTCCAGTCCTGGACTTGAGGGGACTCAACAAGTTCATGAAAGTCTTTCCATATGCTAACTATGGCAGATGTTCTGCAAACTGTTGCCCGGGAAGAATGGTTCACATCCATAGACTTGAAGGACGCCTACTTTCATGTCCCCATTGCACATCACCACAGGCAGTTTCATCTCTTTGCCTATCGAGGCCGCCACTGGCTGAACTGCCAGTTCCAGAATGGTGCTTTCATTCGGTCTCTCCACAGGCAGTGTCATCGCTTTGGCTATCGAGGCCGCCACTGGCTGAACTACCAGTTCCAGAATGGTGCTTTCATTCGGTCTCTCCCTCTCCCCACCAGGTGTTCCCCAGGTGCATGGCGGTGGCCCTTTCGCCTCCACAGTCTCAGGGCATGATGGATCTGCCGTACCTGGACGACCCGGTCTCGGGTGGCCCAAGACACAGCTCTTCTTCTCTGCCATGTGGCCCAGCTAGGCCTCAAGGTGAACTTGGAGAAGAGTTGTCTGAACCCCTCTCAGACCACGGCCTTCGTTGGTGTGGCCTTGGACACGACAACTATGAGGACCTGTCCATCCCCTCAGCGTGTGGACAACATTCTCCACCTCTTCCCCCTCTTCCAAAGGGACAGGTTGTTGCCCTATGTCACGTTGCTGCCGCAAACTGACATCTGACTCAGCTGTCGTTCCATTGGGCTTGCTGTCGCTGCACCCCATGCAGAGGTGGCTGAACAGCTTCCACTTGGTTTCCAAGTGGCACAGACACAGGAAGCTCAGGGTGAACAGCAGTGCCTCCTCGCCGTGGCCCCATGGAGGGACAGGGCCTACATGACAAGGGGTGTCCCTATGGGCTCCATCCTATCCCACCGAGAGACTGTCACCACAGATGCCTGCCCTATCAGGATGGGGTGCAGTGTGACAGAGCAGGGCAGCTCGGGGACAATGGTCTGTGCATGACCGCACCGAGCATATCAATGTGCTAGAGCTACGACTGGTGCACCTAGCTCTCAAGCACTTCCTGCTGTACCTGAGAGGGAAGCATGTGCTCATACGGTCGGACAACACCTCAACCATTTTCCATATAAACCACCAGGGCGGCACCAAGTCTGCACGGCTGCTGCAGGTGTCCCGGGACCTCCTGATGTGGGCAGCCCCCCGCCTGACCAGCCTGCTGGCAATGTATCTAACGGGAGAGCGGAAGCAGTTCGCAGGCTTCCTCTCCCATCACAAGCCTCCACTGGGGGAGTGGCAACTCCACCCAGAGGTGGTGCATACCATCTGGGGCCTCTTCGGCAGAGCACCATGGCATCTCCCCAACAGGAAAGACCTACTGTCTCAGCTAGTAGGCTGGTTCTGGCATCCCAATCCTCAATGCCTCCAACTGTGGGTTTGGCCACTGGAGGGCTCAAACCATTGCTGAGCAGTTGCGGGGACCCTGTCAGACATACCATCATGAACTCCAGAGCACTGTCTACCCGTCTGCAGTATGAAAACAGGTGAAAGCTGTTCTCTGACTGGTGTACAGGCCGAAGTGAGGACCCAGTGCATTGCTCTGTGCCTAATATCCTGGAGTTCCTGCAGTCCCTTCTGGACGCTGGATCTGGATCTGGTGCTGGATGCTCTATGCCTGCCTCCCTTTGAGCCCTTGGCACAGGCAGAGCTGAAGTGGTTGTCGTCGAAGACCGCATTCCTCCTGGACATTACCTCAGCAAAGCGTGTCAGTGAGCTGCACACCCTGTCTGTAAGTGACTCGTGTCTGAGGTGGAACTCAGACGGCTCAGGTGTCACACTATGGCCGAACACAGCGTTCCTCCCTAAGGTGCTGTCACGCTCGCACCTCAACCAGCCTAACAGGCTTGCACGGTTTAGCCCCCCACCAGGAGAGGGGGGCAACAAGCCAGAAATGTGCCCAGTGTGGGCCCTAAGCGCCTATGTTGCAGCTACCGGTCAGAACAGCTCTTCCTTTGTTATGGTGGCCCTAAGAAAGGTTGCGCTCTCTCAAAACAGCGCCTCTCACACTGGATTGTGGACGTCATCGGCCATGCATATGGGGCGAGTAACCGTCCCCTGCCATCTGGGGTGAAGTGTCACTCGACCAGGAGTGTCTCCACGTCATGGGCAGCCCTGAGAGGAGTACCCCTGGAAGCCATATGTGCCATGGCCTCGTGGGCATCACCAGGCACATTCTCCAGATTCTACAGAGTGAATGTTTACACTCCCCATCCACTGGGCATGGTCCTCTTGCCGGAGTCCTCTGATTCTACTCAATGAGGTATTTATCAGGATTCCTCGTGACTTTGCTGATAAGTCATCCACTGCTTAAAGGTAGGATGTACGATTTTGTGATTTTGCGGTTATGGTGTTTTTCCGATAAAGGTCCCTATTGTGGGTAGTCTGGCCGCTACTCCTGGGAGAAGGATTTCCTGATTGTTTATCCCCGTAGCAGCAGCAAAGAATGCGATGATTACCAAGCCGAACCGAGACGAAGTGTGTGCAGTTGTGGGGAATGTGGTGGAAAGTAGTCCTTTTGCCTGTTGAAGCTCGGGGGACAGTGTTTTGTCGATAAAGCTCTTCGTCGTAGCGAGGTCCGGTCGCTTCTTGTGTGAGAAGGGCATCATGGTTGATTTCCACAGTAGCAGCGAGCGAAGAGGCTAATTTCAGCACTGGACCCTGCCGAATCCCACAGAATTGTGGACTGGTGTGGGAAATGTGGTGTCCAGAAGTCCGCTTGCCCGTTTTTGCTCAGGGGGACAGTGTGAAAATGATAATGGTCCCCGTCGCACCATGGTCCAGTGTCTCAGATAAAGAAAAGAGCGCCACCTACCGAAACTCAAACTCCATCAACAGAAACTCCATGGAAAAATATGTCACAGTACTGGACACACTGACAGATGATCTCTGGAAAGTGCAGTGCAGAAACAGCACAGCAATGAGCACTGAGAGACAATGAAAATGAGGAACTCGAGGATTACCACTTGAAGTCTTTTGCTTTCCACTCCTTCCCCCTCAAGATGAATTTCCTCTTGCTAGGCTGTTCTCGTAAATAAAAACTTGCTAGTGTTATAAACTTAATTAACTCCATATTCTAACATAATTTATTAAAAATTATTGTCTCAAACTTAAAGGTAGTATGAGCGATTACGAGTGTTTTGGTTTCGTTTTTTGTTCACCTCATTAGCAGCGAGCGAAGGATGGCGCCGTACGTTGCCGAAATGTGGACTGGTGTGGTAAATGTGGTGTCCAGAAGTCCGCTTGCCCAATATAGTTTGGTTACAGTGTGCTCGGTTACAGCGAGCAAAGTATGGTGAATTACAACACCGAACCCCGCCGACGTGAAGACGGGTGTGGGAAATGTGGTGTCCAGAACTCTGCTTGTCCATTGTAGCTTGGTTAGTGTTTTTTAGTGATAACAGTCCCCATCCCACCATGGTCCAGTGTCTACTACTCGGAGTATGGCTTCCTGGTTGTTGGGAATGCAAGTCGGCAGGTAGGTACGCCATCCAATCATTTCATTGCAGCCAAATGGATCATCTAATAATTTAATTCGAATTGAAGGGCAAGTTAACAGACACGTAGTCTGAATTAAATGATTGGACGGACTTATTACAGTATTACAGCTGCTACAGACACCAGATTTTTTCCATTTTTCTTTCAGAGGACTTGATTTATTGATTTCTGTCGGGATATAAAGACAATTTCTACTAATATAACCGAAAATGCTGCTCAGAACATTGCTCGTACTACCTTTAATTAAAGTTAACAACTCTCTTTTATTGTTACTGTACCTTGTTACTGTATCTGATTCTTAAAAGGAAACACGTCAGTCAGTTTGTCTTCCAGTGTAAAGGACTCACAAGACTTGCTGCATCAGAAACCCTTTATTTAAATCATAGACAACAGCAGAGATGTTTTATCTTTCACAATAATCAGGTTAACATAAAATGCATATTTAATTTCATTGTATTCACTACTTATATTAAATGTAATTAGTCTCCAGAGCAAGAACAACAAAGCAGAATCCACAATTATAATTCCTAATCTGAATTAAACCTACACTTACAGCCCTCAGAGAAACAGTTTGTCAGGTCCTGGCAAACATTGCAGTCTTGGCTAAAATTTGTAGCAATGTGGTCACAAGTTTGCAGTAATTAATCTTCACATGCATCTGTTTTGTCTTAATCTTCAATTGAGCTTCCCATTCCAGCAATTACTACCATATTTACTGTAGATTTGCCCCCTGCTAACAAACAGAGGCAATATGTAGAGGTAAATTGTTTTGTTTGCAGCAAATACATCACCAGCCCTTTGTTTTTTAAGTGACCTTCAGTGATGGAGCTTTGATTAGGTGATAGATACACTGTGGAATACAACACTAATCACAGTTCAACAAATCAAACCTTCACATGAATCTGTTTAACATTTTTTTTATAACATTTTTAATTATTAGCCAAATTACAACCTCTCTATCAGAGATTAAAGGTGCTAGCACCTTTGTGTTTCTCAAAATTTAGACCACATTTCCCATAAACCCCTGATTTCTGTTTAAAGAGGCTGTCGCTACTTGCGGTACCTTCATCAGATGATGCAGCCCTTTTTCCATCTTCATAGATTTGAGGTAAATTGACCTGCCCTCATCCTCATCTTTGTTATATGAATACAAATCACTCAATACTAATAATGTGACCATTGAATTCAGATGACTTGTCTATTATTTTCTATTTTATTATTTTTATTTTCTAATAATATTAACCATCTGAAAGCTGAGGTGAACAGTATTTTCTGGCAGGAAAACCATCTTTCCCATACAGTATGACATGAACTGCATTAATCTGGACTAACGTAACTTCAACAGGTGAAGGGTTTTGATTGGACAGTTGCCTCTAGCAGACGGGGCTGATGGGCACGCCCCTCTTGGGTTCATAGGGCGTTGGTCTTGTAACCATCTTGATGCAGTCTATGATTGGGCAGACGCTGAGGCACAGGGTGCAGCCAGTGCAGCTGTCATTCACAGCAGGAAGGTGGGTCTCTGGATCGAACGTTATAGCCTAGAGAGACAGAGAGAGACAGTAACCCCCATAAATCTGGCAATTTTCATGGCATTGCAAAATGTATATCAACCACTGTTATTGTTGGCAAGGTGGACATATTCATGCATGTGGAATCTGATTAAAATGTCCAATTAATTCAGGTTGAGGGCTTCCCATTGACAACCAGAGTAGTACTGATCTACAATTAATATGTAATCAAACAAAATGCATCATATCCATCATTTCAGAGGTGGACGAAATCCCATTTTTAATAAAAGCACTAACCCTAACAATATGAATGAAGCCAAGCAGACAGACAGACAGACGTACCTGGTATCCAGAGTCATTGCAGGTCATGTAACATTTACCACAGTTGATACACATCTCCTCATCTATCAGAGCCTGGACCTGAGAACACAGAGGAACTTGGTATTTAGAATCGATTTAATCTAATTGAATTTTAAAGTAATAATCTGAAGCATTTTAATATTTAAAAAAAACACTGATTGCTATAACACAATAATGATTCAACCTATATCCAGTTCATGAAAGCTGATCTAAACACCCTGGTGTCAGGTAGATCTTTCCTGGGAAAAAATCCTCTGGAGACAGGAAGCGATGCGTTTTACTGATTAGTTTGGAATAAACAGAAGAAGAAGAAGATACACTTTATTAATCCACACAAGTGGACACACACACAGCATGCAGGAAGTGGTGATAGCCAAACACACACACGCATGCAGGGAGGGTGGCCTGCTGAAATTAGTCCTCTGCATTTAACCCATCCTGTTCAGCCAGGAGCAGTGGGCAGCCCTCTACGGCGCCCGAGGACCAACAACTCCAGGTCTTGCGTCCACGTCGTGGTCAGGGATGGGACTGGAGAAGTGATCTTCACATGTTTTTAATTGGGGGTCTTATTGTGGAAGGAGACCCCGCGGAGCACAGGGAGAACATGCAAACTCCACACAGAAAGGCCTGGAAGATAGACCACCTGGAAGATAGACCACCTGGTAGACAGACCACCTGGGCACCCCAGAGTCAATAGCACCCCAGACCTTGTTGCTGTGAAGCAGCAGTGCAAGCACTGTGCCACCATGCTTGCACTGGGTAGTTAGCATGAGTAGTGACAGCCACCATGGCTGCAGTTTTATAACCTTTACCCTATAAAAGAGCAAAAATACAAAAAAAGAAAGAAAATCATGTGTACCTGCTCCTGGTTGTCGAGGTCCTGGTACGCTCCGATGTGTTGCAGTGCTCTGGCTATCACATCCTACAAACACACACACACACACACACACACACACACGAGCGCGCGAGC
>CABFOP010103449.1:0-10693 GCA_900683385.1 Anoplogaster cornuta | reverse complement strand
CACAAGTGGCCATTGGTGAGCTCCAAGCCCATGGGCCAAATACATACAATATCTCAGGCATCTGTGTGTATTTGGCCCATGGGCTTGGAGCTCACCAATGGCCACTTGTGGCTATATTTAAATAGTTTTGTTGTTGTTGGGCAATCATTTTACCTTGTGATCAAAGTTCTCCACTCTGATGACCTCGCCTTATCAGCTTGTAAAATTGTTTTGGCCAAAGCTGCTGGAACACTGAGTTTGAACACTGAATTGCCTCACCTGTTTTGTTTTTCATCACATCCCTTGAAGACATGTTTTGGTCTTTTTCCAACCTAGTCAACCTATGTAAATATTGGCATGCGCAATATCAAGAAGTCATAAGGGTCAAAGTACCTTCATAAATCAGGATACTCCACATCCATCTGACAGTAAACACTCTTGCAAATCTGTTCTTTTGTTTATGTATCTGATTCCAAATACCTGATGCCAGTGCAGTTAGCTAGTCTTCAGGTGATCCACACATAAAAGGCATCATCAAAATCATCAGTATTATAAAAGAAAGAAGGAAAGAAACAGAATGAATTACAAAGCATACAGGGTGAGTCTCAGAAGGCTGAGAGCTAGCAGGTCCAGACAGGCCTGGCAGACACGTTAGGGGTGGGAGGGAGACAGTTACAAACTATCCCTGTTGTTATTCCTCATCACCACTCCTGTTGAAACACAGGGCCAGTGGTTGACAGTTTAGACAAAGGAGATGATGAACCTGCTCACTATACCTTTCAGCATTGTATGTATATCTGAGTTCTACATCATGAATGGTCCTCTAAGGTCAAGTGACTTGGTCATGTCGTTGTTCTTGTCAGAGTTCCTCCAGTAACGTTAAAGCAGTGTAAAATAAGAATAAATAGCCTGTCCACCCCTGTCCACAGATCAGCCAGGCATGGCAGCCAGTGAGTGAGGTGACATTTTGGCCCAGGAATGAGATGCCTCTGTCTCCCCCTCTTGCCCTTTCCCTCAATAAAATCTATGGTTTGACTTTCACAGGCACATTTGGCCGCATCTTTCATGGCGTGCTTTTGGATGAGAAGGACCCCAGCAAGGAAAAGCAGGTTTTTGTGAAAACAGTGAAAGGTATGCACTCCATTCTCTGTGTCTGTAATGTACACTCACACCTTTAAGTTATCATAGACATTAAAACATTGCACTGTGAAGTGTATTGTAAGTGTGTTGTACCTTTTAATGTGCAACTTACCATCTTGGTAGAAAACAGAGGGGTTTCTAAGGAAAGTGGTTGTAGATGCCATGTTGACAATTTTGACAAGTTCCAAGATTAAATCTAAGTTGTATGCAGGGCATTTTTTCTCAGTGGCCATATATCGCTCTTCTCACCAACAGATCCCCACAGACAGCTCAGTCTCCCAGAAGTAGTAGTCGCTTTTCTATTAGGTTTAACAGATGGTCATAGATGGTTTTATTCCAGTATACAAAATATAGGGATAGACGTCTATACATGTATTTACTAGTTCTAATTACAAGGTTTGCATGCAGGGGAAACGGGGCCCTTAGGTGCTACTTTCAGACTCTTCGTTTGCACCGTATCAGATTTCACTGCCAGTTGCCCTCTGAACTCTCCATTCTCTGATGTTTACACAGGGTGGGTGGATACCAGTCAGCGAACAATATGCTCATGCCAGTATTGGCTTTGTTAAACACTTCTCTTCCTCCTCATGTGCTCTTGGGGTAGGAAACAATATTGCTTCCCATAAGTACCGAGCAGCGGCAAAAGCTGTATGCAGAGATTAAAGATTGGACCTCAGTGAGCTCGGCAAAAGTCCGTTTTCTTCCCAAGTTTCCCACTACAGATGATGTAACTGTTAACAGAGGATTTGTGGCATCTCCCACCGGAGGGGAAACAAACAAAAAACTTCATGGGGTCATGCAGTTGTTTAAATATATCCTGACATTTTTAAATGCTGTCAAGTCACACTATTGTTTTGGAAAGATTGCAATGAATTTGCAAATATGTTACTAGTTCACTCTATTTTCCATTAATATATGTGTACTCTGTGATGTTATTGTCCCTCATGAAATTCCTCAGACCATGCCTCTGAGGTGCAGGTGACCATGATGCTGACTGAAAGTTGCAAGCTTCGTGGCCTTCATCATAGGTGAGTGGGAACAAACTTGCATCACAATAGAAATGTGTGGTGGTTACACACATTTTTGTTAGTGTGCTTGCTAATCTTCCATGCAGATTTTGTAACCCTATCAACACCTATAGTTTTGATGTTACATAGACATATAGTACATCAAAAAATTTTTTGCTGCTCCTCATTGTAGAGTAGGTTGCCAAATAACCCATTGTACAGTTTTTGAGGTGTTACGTTTTTATTGCTAATTTTTATTGCCCTCTCAACTTGAAACCAATTTATATCCCCTAAAACTGTGTGTTTCCTGTGGTGGTGTGTCTTAGCCTCAATTTCACACCAGGGATGAAAATAACATCATTTACATTTTTATGGTTTGTTTTCCTATCTCTGGCTTCTCTTCAGAAAATGTACCTATCAAATTTCTTGTTAACATGGCTGTCAGCTTATGCAATTACGACAGTTCCAGTTCTTAACTTAGCAAAAAGGACTGGTTTACTCTAACCCCACTGTTATCCTGTCAGACCAGTTTATGCTGTTTTTTTGCATGGTTACATTTAAAAGCTGATGAAAGAACACCACAGTTTTACACACATGGTACATTTTGTAATAATCACTTCTCCGAAAGTGTTTGAGATAAATTCAACACTTGCACATTGCTCTGTGGCTCTCACTTGCCATTTTTATATAATCATTATTTGACAGAAATTTCTATTTTCTGGTTTGATGGTAGTATAGTAGTATAGGTAGCATATTCTGAATTCATTATTGAATTGAATTCAAGACTATAGTAGTATTAGTCATGCAAAGTTCAGCCCCAAATTCATCATTAGGTTTAGACATTCACTTGACTGTCATTTCAGACCATGTCTTTCTGTGGAAGACATGGTCGTCATAATGTCAGCCCACACCTTCCTCTTTTCATTCTTGATGTCAGCCAGTCAATGGTGGCAGTGTTTCAGTGACACTTCCTCTTCCACAGTTTGGCAATGATTATGATTATGGCTGAAATTATTATTCAACATTATCGACAATGTCGACTAATAAATTATATTTGTATTTGGAAAATAGCTGACACACAACAGTCCCAAAGTTGAGCCTGCAAGTAAGCATTCAGTGTGGGAACAAAATCATCATACTAAGTGTAAATGTTACAGTAGCATTGTGTTAGCATCTTTAGACATCCTTGAAGTTTAAGACCATTGTTGTGTACTCTTAAGCACTCTTAGTTTCAGTTTCTATCACCTGGGGTGATGAGGATGACACAAAGGCACTGTTGTTGTTTCTTCTGGAGCTGCTAAAACAGCTTTGTAATTATGACATTGATGTTACTTATTGATTTACATTTACATCACTTGCTCTTGTTTTGTAAATATCCCCATCAGATCCATTATCCTAAATAAATCATGAATATATAGTTTTAGTACAACCAATAGCAGGGGCAGCAGCAGCTTGTGGCTCTAGGTTGGTTCAGTATACTAGCCTGTGACATAACAGTCTGAATGCACATCTCTCATTTTGAATTGCTAACAGACACGAAGGCTTTAAAAAATAAATAATAATAAATCAAATACTGTTGAATCTCAAAACACTGAGGCTAGTGTGGCTGGAGTGAGGTTAGTTCATTTGGAGATGTATTATTTATCATTTCAATGGCATGCAATATTGAATTTTGTACTGTTGTAAAACAGCAGTGTATAGTGATGTGTGTGTATATAGTGTGAATGGTGTGTACTCTAGTAAAATAGTGTATAGCCTAGTAGTTTCTTTCAAAGAAAAAATATAATTCAGAAAAATAAAAACTGGAAATGTCAGTTCAGGAAACCCTCAAACATTGTATTTGTGTGTTTTTTTTAATGCATTTCTGCTTTTTAAAGAGGGAGGAAAGCAATATAAGACAAACTGATACTGACTGAACTATAAAAAGATTAATTTGTTGTAACTCTCTATTGAATAGTTTGCATATGAAGTTTATTAATTGTTTAATCATTGTACTAATCGTCCAATAACGAAAACAACCATATATTGCAGCCCTAGATAGGATGCCACCCACTATTATTCACACTAAAATTGACACACACTGATTAGATTAGATTAGATTAGATTCAACTTTATTGTCATTGCACAAAGTACAAGTACTGGGACAACGAAATGCAGTTAGCTTCTAACCAGAAGTGCAAATAGTAGTAAAGTGCAGAGTAGAAGTTCCTGGAAAGTTCCTGTTCCTGGAAACCAACAAGTTGTCTTCCTCTGTCCAGAAATTTGTTGCCCATAAACCATGTGTGTACGGAGGATGGCGAGAAGCCCATGGTGTTGTTGCCCTTCATGGCTTGGGGGAATCTCAAGCTGTTCCTGCGGCAATGCAAGCTAGCCGAGGCCAACAACCCACAGGTGAGCTCCTGGCTCAACAGACATTTGATGTAGCTGACAATTTCATGAGCATAACTCTGTATTGAGCCATGTATTTAGCTATGAAGTTTATTGCCCCAAAGATAATGGGAAACGTCAGTTTCTACTTTGCTGGCAAGCTTAAAAGACATTTTGTGTGTTTGCTACAATCGGCATCAAATGACACCAACCAATAACTACTTTTTCCAGTGTTATTAGAAGGATTTTTAAAGTAGTCTTAAAGCCTATGCTCAGGGCAGAGATTTTTATTGGGTATGCAAAGACAATCAGGCTTTTGTGCTGGGTAACCCCCGGGACTCTTTGATGTACTTGGCATAGCCACACTGTAGATCCAACCAATCAACCGGCTCCAAAAAACAGCCCCCACTTAAAGAGGAAAACGTTCCTTGAGATGTAGCAAACACTTTCCCATCGCAAGACGAAGCTTGCCACACGTTTGCATTAATCAAAATCCTTTTCTAATGTTTCAGGTAACACATCACCACCTTAATTCTCAGAAATTGCATCACTTTTGGCAGTTGTAGGGGCTGACAAAGACATAGTCATTGACTTATTCCTTGTGCTTTTGCAATAAACATCAAGCTATAAATCATCAGTGTAACATTAGGGGGGGGGATAACTGTCTGGAAGGTATTGAGGGAGCATACCATTAGAATTTGGCATTCACTCTGGAAGTGAGCATCTGGTTTTGAAGGTTTCTCTGTGAGGCCAAAACGTGTTCAGTAAAGCTTGACATTTTCCATAGTTGTCATTTTTCCACTAACAATTTAACTTAACGTTAACTTAATTTAAAGGTTTATCTCCTGTTATAGGTTGCCAATACCTTGTTTTTCCTCATGTTGTAGGGTTCAATTAATGCATTTAGTCACACTGTCTGATAAGAGGGGAGCACATTAAACACCATAAATCTATCTGCATCTGAGCCAGGGGTCATCATGCAGTTAAGTGCATCTGAATTGGCAGTTTAAAATAAAATGGTGCACGTAAGCAAGATGCTGCACCATCAGGAGCTGCCTTACAGGACATTGCCACATCAGTGTCTTTTGTCTTATTATTTGAGCTATACAATATGTTTATATACATATAGCTAAGCTTCAGTAATTGGTCTCAAAGTTGCAGCTTGCATGTCAAGCTAATACTGGCTAGTTAGGCAAATAATGAGACAGAAGCACCCGAAGGGTCTGCCTAACCTTGCTGATTGTTTTTAACCATTCTGCACCAGTAAGGGCTCTCTCTCTCTTTGCAGTAGCAAGACAGACATGCTGCCTTTGTCGACAGGACCATATTAAGTAGCTACAAGAACAAAACAAACCATTTTCATCCATGTCACTCCCTAGCTTAAACATTTTGTAATGGATTTAAGTTAAAATGTCAACTTAAGGGAGGTTGACAAGTTTTCAGAATCACATTAAAAACAAGTCAGCTATGCTCTTCGGTCCCCACTCCTCTCACTTTTGTTTTTCCTATCTATGTTTTAAGTACACATTCTCTCTTATTTCCTTTCAGGCTGTCTCTCAACAAGACTTGGTTTACATGGCAATCCAAATTGCATGTGGGATGAGCTACCTGGCTCGCAGGGAGGTCATACATAAAGACCTAGCTGCCAGGAACTGTGTGTGAGTGTTCATGACCCAGCTTACAGTTCTCATTTGTCTCTAATTCTTTCAAGTTCTGCAAAATTATGTTTGTATCCTTAATCGCAAACTCTAAATGCCTGCTTCAAATGTATTTCTGGATAATCAACAAATCAGTATCTCTATCAAGACTATGTACTGTATTAAGGAAGAAAGGGGAATATTGTATTTTCTGTCAGTGACTCAAGGGTCAGAGCATAAACAATGCCTAGCATCAGTACTCATATTGTGTTTGGAACTAGGGCTGGGCGATATGGACAAAATCAAATATCACAATATGTTTTACCAAATACCTCTATCGATATTGCAACAATACTGTAGGGATGACTATTGGTGCTTTCACAATATATTTACACAATGAGATTTACACAATGGGTAAAAGGCAAATAATAGAACAGTCTGTTCCGTTCAGGAAATGACATCACTTTACTGTAATGCAGCCTTTAAAACCAGGACAAGACAACACATATCACAATATTACGATATCCAAAATCTAAGATGATATCTAGTTTCATATCACGATATCGATATAATATCGATATATTGCCCAGCCCTAGGAACTTACATGCTAAAACATATTTTTCTCTTGCCCCCTGACAGTATTGACGACAATATGCAGGTGAAGATCACAGACAACGCCCTAGCCCGGGACCTGTTTCCTATGGACTATCACTGTCTGGGGGACAATGAGAACCGTCCCGTCCGCTGGATGGCCCTGGAAAGCCTGCTCAACAACGACTTTTCTAGTGCCAGTGACGTGGTGAGAACGGCAACTCCAAATATACAGTTCACTTGCTGCAGTGCAACCATTCAAAGTCTCCCTCTCCCAGTCACTACCTGTATATAGTTACTTCATCAACAGACACTGGTCGTTAAGTGAAAATAGTGCGTGACAGACAATTAACCTCTGCACTTTTGCATGGGCTTTTGATAGATTTTGAGGACTATGCCGGAAATGCCACCACTTATAGTCAAGCCATCCTTAGAAGCCTGGTCTCAGTGTGAGAGGGAAGGGAGGTATGGTGTTGAGCACTGTCTCGGGATATCAAAGGGAGTGCTACTGTAGACAGTCGGGAAGCTTCACATATCCTTTGAGACACCCCATCAGACAGTGTGCCCCAGCCAGCATGCCCCCACCCCATTGCATTCCTACTATGGTCATTAGCAATCACCCCCTCTGCACTAACAGTAAAGAGAAGTCTGGCATAAACAGCCAACTAAGCTTTGGCGGGAATCCAGCAAAGTAACTCTGGCTATGGAACATCATTACGAGTGCCAGTGTCACGCACATAAATACTCCATACGCGTATCTAAGGTCAGTGGTTACGCACACCGGATATTCAGCAGGACAGAGTATGAATGACTGTTGACATGATGAGGGCTACTTGGGAATGTTGGCAGTGGCCTGGGGAATGATGGGGAAACAGGGTGGGTTTACATGGTTTTCCTCTGGAAAAGCCCTCCCTATTCATCACTATGCCCTCTGTCCCCTAACACTCCCTTTACTTCCTTTAAAGGCCTTGGGTCACCTCAGAAAAGGTTATGACACACTAACCTAACAGAAAAAGAGTTTAAGTTCTGTGGATAAGTCATTGTCAGGTTAGTAAACGCTGGACAGTTTTAGCTAAGTTAATTGGATCATTGGCATGATCCCCAAATTTCCAAATCAGTAGAAATATAGGATGTGACATTTGTAGGGCAACAAACTACTGTAACTACCTTAGTTCTCAGGCATGACCTTGTCTGGTGGGATATGTTTAATTGTATAACAATTATAACAATAACAATTATTGATACCCATAGGGACATTCTCTTTTCATTTGTCCCCTCCAGGGAGGTTAGGGCGCAGGGTCAGCTTCAGAACAGTGCCCTTGGAGCTGGCAGGCATTCAGTATCTTGCTCAACAACACTTGCGCGGTGGATATGGGGGCTTGAACAGAGGACCTGCCGGTGAAGGATGGTGTCCCTAAACACTAGGCCATCCTGCTGTTTACTTTCTAGCCCTTAACAAAACTTATATTCAGTATATGTTTTCAGCATAATTTCCTTGCATTGTCTCTGGAACACTTTGTGCCTTGAATGCAAATTGGTGCCATTGGCTTTCTGCACACTGGATAGAATCTAGGATAGTTATCCTATTTGAATCAATGGAAATATTTGGGAAATTACATTTTAATGGGATTAGCTTGTGTTGTTCATCTCCAGGAAATAAACACTCTGGAACTGGGTGGGTATGGTAGTCTCGATGTTGATCTAACCTGTAGTGTGTCCTGTTTTCACAGTGGGCCTTTGGAGTGACCTTGTGGGAGCTGATGACCTTGGGTCAGACCCCATACGTTGACATTGATCCTTTTGAGATGTCAGCCTACCTGAAGGATGGGTACAGAATAGCACAACCAATCAACTGTCCGGATGAACTGTACGTTGCTTTACCTCCTACATACACACACACACACACAAATCAAAAGCCAAACACTTGCCAAATACAATGTTTTCTGACACCTGATAATATGCATTTTAACTGAATTTTCAGAGACAGCAATATAGCTCTACTTTTATGAATCTTGCTTCTCATGCGTACCTTGTATCCTAAGATCTTTTTGATGATGCAATTTACCAGCTCTTCACTATGTACTGTTCAGAATGACACACAATAGATATAATTTCACATGCGCTAGTTATATGCTTGCCAGCTGTAAGCATCTTGGTAAATGAAAATATAACAATGAAAAATAAATAAAATCACCAATAATCGCACACTGCTACAACTTAACAAGTAATGTTATTACTGACATACACTGAGCAAGCACTGAGCTACTAGAGTAACATTACATGCTCAACAAAGTATTAAGCCCACTTACAACAAACAAGTCCTAATAGTACTAATAATGTGTTTTTTAATTTGAAAAACAATGTCCCAAACCCCATGTTTCTAGCATATAATTCAAAACAGTTAGTGATGTTTACTGGGGACTGGGGGCAGAGCAACAACCAGGAACGTCATGGGAATTGGATACTACTAAGTAAATAAATAAATAAATAACTAGCTTCTGCACCACAAGACCACAGTAGCATATCCAGCCGTAGGCTAGTGCTAAGTATTTCTCCCTTGAATTAACTTTTTCTCCCTCACGTACAAATCCAATCTGTTTAACTTCCTTACTAACAGCTAAAGAATTTACTTCTAGCCGTTTTTCCTCAACTGCAGCTGCCAAACATTTCAACACCTGATTGTGACGCCAAGTGTAACTTTACACCCTGACATTATATGCCTATGCGTACATACACTGGAGCACAATGGGCAGGCAGCCGCAGGCAACCCCGCCAAGCGGGAGGCTGCCGCTGGCCGCCTTTAAACGTTCGATTACCATTGAAAAGAATGGCCAGCAGGGCGCAAAAACCCACGCAGCATGCTGTAGTGTAAAACTACCTTTAGTACATCTTACTACCTCCTCCTGACTATGTACTTCTTCAACTACCATCTTCGTTTTTTCTACTGCTGTTGCCTTACTCCACACATCCCTAAGCCCCCATGCCCACGCTCCACCTGGCCCACGATGTCCCTGTGTTGAAGTGCCTGTGCTTGCTGCACTGCCTCTTTTGGGTTCCACTTCCTCCCTGTTTTAACTGTGGGCGCTACACTTCTAACCACTGGATCCTTTGACTGGGTCAGAGTCATTTCCAGACTAACCTTAGCACACTTGTACTCCTCTGTCAGGCTAGATACCGGCAGCTCAACATGCCTTTCCCGTACAAGGCCACACTACTTAGACAGCATGGGACTCCGAGCCATTTTCTAATAAATGAGTTGATCATCCTTTCTAATGCTTCTACCTTTGATAGGGGGACCTCGTGCAGCCCTCCCTTCAGCCTTTCCCTGCCCACTAGCCATTTTGAAGCTCTAATAATGACCTCCACTGCCATGGTAAAAGCTAATGGGGAAATTGTACACCCTGCCATAATGCCTATCTCCGGCTGCTGCCAAGCTGTAGTGTACTCTGCTTTGGTAAAACAGAGTATAATGTCTAAGTAAGCTTTAACTAACCTCTTTATACTATCTGGCACATGCAGGTCTCTTTTCTCACATCTAGCTGACTGGATTTGGTGCCAAATCATACTGGTGTGCTCTAAGCACTCGGAGAAGCCTGGAATTCAATTAGCCTATTCTTTTCTAAGTAACTAGACAGCCTCTGTGCCACAACACTAAAGAAAACCTTCCCTTCAACATTAAGTAGGCTGATAGGTCTAAACTGACTTATCTCTATAGTGTCCCTTTCTTTGGGAATGAAAATCCCCCCTGCTCTGCGCCACGCCTTAGGAATAACCTGCTTCTTCCAGACTACCTTCATCAGCTTCCATAGAAACCTCAGCACTAACATCATACTGACTGTCTATCGGAATATCTGGGGGGGCTCGCTCTTTCTTTTTCCTATTTTTCCTAATGTTCTCTGCTCTTCTTAACACTGCCAATCGCTCCTTCACATCTGACTGCAAACTATTAATACCTTCCTCCACTGCCTCCTA
>CABFOP010103366.1:0-11260 GCA_900683385.1 Anoplogaster cornuta | reverse complement strand
TACATGTCACATAGAAATGAATGGGTGTTGTCGAACACGAGACAACGGCGATGGCGCTGTTGCGCAGGAAAACCGAAGCAGAACCGTGACCGAGCAGACAAATGGACCCGTTACTTCACATTTACGGAATATATCACAAAACCAACACGCCCACTTCAGAGACAACTCCTGTGGCTTCCTCAGCAGTAATTTTTATTTGAGATTGGTGCATTTTTGAATAAGTGGGTCGGCGGCGAATTTTCGTTTTCCTGATTTTGGGGGGGTACGAGTGAGACTCTACTGCAGTATGCTGGAGTCTCATGTGAGGCTAGACCGGTCAGGGCTGCGGTAGAGATCTACGTTTATTTCTTTCTACCGTGGATCCGCATCACCCGCCTGTGCGCATCAAAGATCAGACTCATTGTTCCCACTAAAGTAGAGGTGAGCAAAATAAGGTGGCAAAATTGGCAATCAGTTTATTGCCGAGACCATATGGAAAGGATTTACGCGATGTTGAAAGCAGCGCTGTACATGATGCGCAAAATTGTCTGCGAGCCATATGCCATCATCGAAAGAGCCATATATGGCTCGCGAGCCATAGGTTCCCGACCCCTGCTTTAAAGGCTTATTACATAGAAGTAGCTTGTTTGTGCAGTACCTGTCCTTCACTGTCCTTGCCATGTAATGTCAGACATGTCAAATGCACCCCAACTCAAGAAACAAGAGGTTCTTGTGAACAAAAGGAGTATAGAGAAGGAGTACCTGAGAACAGACATGTCACTGTTCAGAATGACCACTGTGGCCTCGGTGGCTTGTAGAGACATCAGCTTGGACAGGGCCTCAGAGGTCTTGCTCTGGATGGGAGAGGCAGGGACATAGAGCAATTTGGCTGTGACTGTCCAGTATTATAGCCTGCACAGGTACAATACATTTACAAGGTACAGGTACAATGCATCTTAACATTTTCAAAAACTAGAAATAACCGCATCGCGGTTGTATGCCTCCACGAACCAGTGAAGTTACAGTTTACATCCATGTTTGTCCAGACTCATAATATATATGTAGTGAAGTCTTTGAAGGAATTTAATAAAAGGTGTTACATGTATTTTTTGGCGAGATGGAAGTTATGTCACTATATTGAGATGTGTTTCCAGTGAATAATTTCCAGTGAGAAACATGCTGGAGTACAGGAGTATAGAGGACTGATAGAGAGCTTCATCACATGGTGCAACGACAATCACCTGAAGGTCAATATCAGCGAAACCTATGAGCTTGTGGTGGACTTCCAGAGGAACAATTATCTTTGTAGACGTGTTCGTCACTATTTGGTCCTTGTGGATGTGTGCCTTGACGTAATTAAAATGTACTAAAATGTGTGTTTAGGCCTACCTAAATAGGCTATAGCCTAGTTAATATTGTTTCTCATATTAGTCTATGAATTAGTCTTTCACCAGGATTTTTTCCCCCTAAAAGCCTGTCAATGTTCAAACATCTTACAATACAAGCTGTGCTTGCCATAAAATAAATAATTATGTGTAGGACAGCTTTTGTCTATTTGGTGTTTGTGCCAGATTTGAAGAAATTGCCTCAAGGCGTTCCTGAGATATCGCGTTCATGAGAATGGGACGGATGGACAGCCCAGAAACATAATGCCTCCGGCCACGGCTGTCGCCGGCGCAGAGGCATAAAAATAAGCATCATAGATACATAGAAATATACACATAATGTGCCAAACCTTGGCTATCTGTTCCAGCCAGCGTCCCAGGGAGATGAAGACGAAGAGCATGGGCGGTGTGTCGAAGAAGGTGATGGGGTTGACCTTTGCCCCCTCCACCATGGCCACTATGAGAACGACCACTGAGTAGGTGAATGCTATAGAGGTGGCCAGAACTATCAGTACATCCATATTGGCTGACCGGTGTTTCACTGATTTATAGGCTTGAATGTAGAAGTAGCGGCCTCCAATAAACTGAGGAAACAGAAAGACAAAAAAGCTTGTGTTCAATGGACCACACACATTTCTTCAGATTCAGGTTTCAACTACCCTTCCCCAAATACCACAGGTGAATAAATGCTCCTTTCACAATCTCAAAATGTGTGGTTCATATTGCCATATCATGTTCATCTATGGTAGAGTGAATCTCTGATCTACCTGTACAGGCACACAAAAGAGGAAAGAGAGGAGGTTCATAATGGAGAGGCCTGGGAGCAGCTGTTTCTCCAGGAACATGGTGGAATGGTAGTGTTGGCGGTCCTCAACTGTGGCGTTGTGGTGGTGCGACATGCTCATCTGGTGGTCCATGATAATCATGTAGATCATCATGCCCATCACAGGCACGCAGAAAATCAAGCTCACCAAGAAAGACTTCCTCCACCTTGGGGGAGCGGGGGACATTTGTGTTTTAAATGGATTCAGATTGGTAACCCAACAAGCATAGATTGGTGCTTTTTGAATGTGATTAGCCAGAGACACTAGGCACACAAAAACAAAAAGGTACTTACTGTCGTATCTCCTTGCTGTGGTCCAGGTGACTGCCAGTGCGATCCCTCTTTACCAGAGATGCTTCGAACCCTAGATTCTACCAACAACAATCACACTATTAGTCTTGCGTCACTGTGGTCCGTTTGGCCTCAACATGCAGGAAGGAATGGTTGAAGTGAATAATACATAAATAAAGACAGCAGGAATGAATACCTCAATCAGCTTGATGACATCTCGCGGCCCCATGATTTCCGAGTCGTACTTAATGTGGGCTTTGTTGGTTGCCAGGGCAACAGAGGCATATATAATCCCCTTCTCTCTCATTAGGCTGGATTCAATTTTGTGAACACAAGAGGCACATGTCATTCCCCTGACCTGAAAGAAGAAGGTGAAGAGAGGGAATCAAGCAGAAAAGGGGCTATAAATAGCCTGAAGGGTTTGGACTACAGACCTCACATGAATCATGTGGTCTACTGAAAAGTTGCATGCACTGCATCCATCTACGGCCTTGATACCGCAGAACTAGATTGTGTTCATATGACACATCATGTGTTTGTCTTCATATGACACAAATTTCAATGCAGCTTAAGTTCACTCACCACTAGTTCTAGGTTCCCATCAGCAACCTCATAGTTCTCCATGACTGAGGAGGTGAAGCCCAGCTCTCTCACACACTCGGCAATCTTCAAGGGGTCAGTAACATCAGGATTGTAACGCACCTCTGCCTTACTGGCCATTAGTGCCACTAGAACCGAGTAGATACCTGCACAACATGAAGGATTTAATGTTCATAATTAAGCAAACAACCAACCCTGTAATGCCATACTGCTCCAGGTCAGATTCATGTGGTTCAGAGTTTTGACAAACCAGGTTCATTCTTGAGGTTCCGCTCGATGTTGGCCACACAGGAAGCACAAGTCATCCCTCCTATCTGGATGAAGCATTTAGAATTGGTGTTCCCCTTGACTTCCTGTGGGGTCTCTAGGTCACTGTCCAGCCCTTTCTCCTTCACAGGTGCTGGACTCAGAGACAAGGAGGGACTGGGATCCGACACAAACACCAGGGAGTTGGTCTCTGCAGACAGCAAAATATGGTTATTCCAAGAAACCAAAATACGCAGTTAAGTCTGGTTTACACGCAGAACTGCAACTGGATTATCTACCTGAAATTACTGAAAGTACCCCCACGGTTGTATTGCATTAACTGTTGTGAAGGCAGAGACAAAGCCTCTCACCCTCTGTTTGAAAGAACCATGCCGCTCCACAGACAGAGGTTCAGCACAGTGGACAGCGAAAGCAGCCATCAGCCCTACACCACGGCTCTCCCAGAGGTCTCTAAAAAGATACACCTGTGGGCCCTGGGACACAGCTATTGCCCATCTGCAGTCGTCCTAGTGGCCTACAAAAGGAGCCGGCGAGGCAGTCCAAGGTGAGCAAGTGCAGAGTCAGCACAGAGCCCATCATCTACCCTGTGCATTTTTTCCCAGACCCCGGTGAATGGCTGCCAGGACGACTGCACCACCTCTGCCTGTTGGCAACCACACACACTGACCCACGAGCCTCCCTGGCCCTACCCACTCCTCCACGCACCGGCTACCGGGTTAAGCTCTTTCTGTTGCTGCCTTTTGTGTGCGTTTGCCCCACCGGCACGACCCCACGCCACACTGTTTATATATGCAAGAAAACCACAATTGCTTTCAAAATGCAGTTAGACTGCACTTTAACATCTGACTATAGAACCAAATCAACCATCCATCCTCTCACCTGGCAGGAAGGCGTCGAAGCCCATGTCCTCTATAGCCTCCCTCAAGTCTTCTGGGGTGGTCAGGAGGGGATCGTACTCAAATGTCCCCCTGTGATTAGCCAGAGAAACCTGGGCTGACCTCACCCCCTTCCTCTGGGAGATCATGCCCTCGATGGACTGGACACACGAGCCGCAGGTCATCCCCTCGATGTGAATGTGAACTACAGCCGCTAGGGGCTGGCTGAAACAAGGCTGGGGGGCAGTGAGTTGGGCCTGGGTTGCTCCTGCTACTGGGGGTGGAGGTGGTGATAAAGCAAGCATGGGTGACGTGGCTGTAGGAATACCAGGAGAGTCCCAGGGCTGGGTCTTGAAGTTCCCCGGTGGCAGCGCCTCTATAGCCTGCTGCAGCTGAGGCACCGTGATCTTCAAGGGGTCATAGCAGATTGTGGCCTTCTCCTTCTCCAGGGAGACCTCCACAGAGGACACCCCAGGCAGCGAGGAGATATTGTCCTGGATATTGATGATACAGGAGCGGCAGTGCATGCCTGTCACCCTGAGCATGGCAAGCACTGAGTCTATGAAGATTTCTGTCTCTTCTGGTGTCTCTGGTGGGGATGAAACTGTTGACTTAGGAGAGTCCATCAAACAATCACTTTCGCTGGGGAACAGCTGCAGAGGGCGGGGCTTGGACTTGACAAACGCCTTGAAGCCGGCCACAGCGATCTGGTCGATGATGATTTGGATAGTGATGAGGTAAGGTAGGTATACTACTGTAGCTTCCTGAGACTCTAAAACAACTGTGGGGAATGAAGAGAGAGGAAAGTTAAAAGAAGCATCAAGGACTTCAAAAGAAAGCCTTTCTCGGGATATAAGTTGAGAGAACGGGGACCGACTGAAGAGAAGAGGTACAGTAGATGTTTACATTCAAATACATTTCAAAATGAGATCCATCATTTGAAAACACTGACGCCTACCACATGATTACTGGCATGAAAGTAAAGAACATTAAGTATAACTATTTTGGTTTGGAGACATCTTAAAGGTAGGATAGGTAATGTTTTGATAAGCATTTTTGGTTATATTTGTTGAAATTGTCTTGATATCCCAACAGCAATCAATAAATCAAGTGCTCTGAATTATAATTTTTTTAATTCCAGTGTCTGTAGCGGTATAAGTCCGTCCGAAATTGATTTGAATTTCGGCACTTCGCTCGCCGCTACTGAGGTAAGAAATCTTACCTATTATATCTATTATAAACCTTTGCTTATAAAATAGTTCATGAGGATAAAATCATTGGAATTATTGACTGCTGAATTTCGGGAAATAAAATGTAAGCAAAAACTCAGTCAATGACTACAAACTTGTAGGAAAAGTACAGCACCTTTTATCCTTTTGATGCCTTTAAGTTTTCCAATCTTCCCTTCAATAGTGGTGATGCAGGAGTGACAGGTCATCCCCTCAATGCACAACTTCAGCAGAGCCACCCCTTCTCCTGAGACCTGGGTTGAGCCCTTCTGTGTGGGGCTGCTGGGTGTGGCGATCTCCAGAGGCTCCATACTGGCCACCACCTCTCTCAGCTGTAGTGCAGAGGTCAGGGAAGAGACAAAGGTGACAGAGACACCGCCCTGTTCCTGGTTCTCCCTGACATCCTGTACTCCCTGAACCTGGGAAAGCCTCGCCAGGACCTCCTGTTGGGCAACAGGTGTCAGGCCTGAGGTGGGAACCAGCTGGGTATCAGTAGGGACTGGTGTGGCTGTGCTGGACTCTGACAGACTGGATTCAAAACCCATGTCCTCAACTGCCTCTGACAGAGACTCTGGGCTCTGCAGGCTGTGGTCAAATATGATCGTGGCATTCTTCAGTTCCAAAGACACCTATAACACAATAGTTTGATTATGATGTATAATGTATAATAAAAATAAAAAAAATAACATTTTCAAAGCTGCAATTTAAGAATACATTTACTGGACTAAAACTAAATTTTCCAAGTTTGTGCCTGCCATTCAATCATAAAATGCTAAACTAAACAGCATGTCAAAAATCAGTAAATCAGTTCAGCTGTCAGTGGCAGCCTTGTTCATTTAATGGCATTTTGGGCACAAGACCGTGTGACATACAATGTATTACTGTCCCATTGCACAATAGCTTCCCTATCTTGTCACCAGTACTCTAAAATATGAAAAAGAAAATGAGTTCATTGGCCTTGGTAAATTTACAGACTCTTGCAAGAACATGATGACCCTTTGTTCTCCCTCTTCAACAAGGAGGAAATGTGACTCACTGGAGGGGTCACCTGACTGAGCCACAAGTTACAAACCACAATGGGTTATGTGAGGAAGAACATGAGTGCACCTGCATGTTGGAGACGGATTAGCCATTTCATTTCCGAGAGTAAGAAAGTGGGGGAAAGGGAAGGGGGAAAAGACTGTTCTAAGAAGAAAAACTCCTCCCAAAACATGTCTAGATTAGATTAACATAAGCATTGTGTAGGTGATGAATCCTTTAAAAGACAAATAACATTTCCTGTGAGTGCAGGATGCTTATTGACCTGCTGTGACACAGTCTTGCAAAGGGCAGACCTCTTTCTGGAACACACTATTACATTAGCTTCTCATTTGACTGCAGCCCGAGGGGTAAACACACAAGAAATAAAAGGGCAAGGCCACATTTAGTGCAATCTATGAATCTCTCATGGCTACGTGGATGGCTGTTTATTGTAAATTAGACCAGCCATCCCTGAGGGTGTAAGGGTTTGGGACAAATCAAAGTCTATTGTCCTAATATACGGAGGGACCTTTTGTTAATGTAATAAGATAACCATATCAACCTTAACCAAGATCTTCTTATATTCCAAGTAAAAAAAGAAAGCATTGGTCAAACATTCTTATTCTGTAATTTCATATGCATCCCTACCCATATACCCTAGTTCAGTTGTATTCCATAAAACTGAAATTCAATCAAATCCGGTGTCAAAATTTAACTGGGAAAGAAAACCCTCATCGGTCGACATCTCAGTTTTTCAAATTTTCTACATATCCTGGATTGTCTGCTCTTTGCCTTTCACATTCTCTCTAATATATTGGTGTTAACAGTGATATATATATATATATATATATAGCAGCAGCAAGTTAGAGCTCCATGCAGAGAAAGGAAACGCTAGATCTTTTGCCTCTCTAATCCCTTTGGTATCCTTTAGAATAAAATGGTCACATGCAGGCTGGTTCAGTAAGTGCTGTGTGAGTTTACTGGGTAATGGGTTACTGGGTTTGAATTTTTCAAACAGTTACTTCAGAAACTCTTGCTGCCATTTGGGGCAAACGTTTCCTATTACAACTTTAAGCTAGTATTTCACAATACTTTAAAAGTCAGCAATTTCTTTCAAGGAATTTCACCTTTCATGCTTAAGAAAAAAACAGTAATTGTTAACATAAAAATGCTCCAATACCTTTGTAATAATGCTATTAATGCTAAATTGTAGTGTAAACACCACTGAGACACTGATGGTCATACAACTATATCCTACACAGTGCCTTTTAAATATTTGCAATGTGTCATTCACCTTTATATGGATTACTCCAGGCAGACCTCCGATGCGCTGTTCTATGGATTGGACGCAGGAGCCACAAGTCATACCCTCCACTCCCAGCGATACTGAGTACAGCTTGGCTTTCAGTGTCATGATTATTCAGTCTAAAAAGACAGAAGGGAAGGACACAATGCGTAACACAGAAATGGAAGATTCAAGTGATTCAATAGAGGGAAGGATCACAAAGTTAGTGCAGAAGAAAGATGGAATACAGACAAGCCCTTGTCTTGCTTATTATCTTTTTTTAAGCATTGTCACAATCACTTGTTAGGATCTTGAAAACAACCAACACAAGATTCAGTGATTCATACATTTGTAATTTGGTTATACCATCCAGTAGTATAAATATAGCCAACAACACAATGACACAAATCAAATAGCGTCACTACTTTTTAAGTTAAATCTCTACTACCATCATTCACATACTCCTGAGAACTATGGCACAATACAACTGTGAGAAGACTAAATATTGTACTGAAAACATTAAGCCCATCTTGGCTGAAAACCTTAAGGCCTCTTGTAACAAGTTAACACATTTTTACAAATACATTTCCAACCTCCACCTCCTAATCCTCCAAATGTATGTAGAAAATATTGTACCAATATTATTTCTAGCAGAAAAACAGGAAACAGTGTCATCATTAAAAATGAACTCCAAATGTATGTTGCTGATCTGGACTGTTTAGTCTTCACTGGTCAGCAATAAAAAAATATCTCCAAAAAACAAACCAGAGAACAAAGAATATCCTAATAATGACATCAAGACAGCTCAATCTGAGCTGGACCACTGACAGCAAACAATAACAATACCCTCCGATTGTATAACGTTATGGATTTCTGTTACAGAACAGATATTTTCAGGGAGAATTAAAAGGAGCAGTGTAACGCCAAAATGTGTTTCCTGGCAGTGTGTCTTCTCCTGCCAATGAAGAAAATAGCATAATTTAAAATTCTGGTGATCGTGTTCTTGTCGTTGGCATTTCAAACAGTAAAACAACGTTATTAAGAACATTTACCGCACAATTATTTCCTTGTGCAGTGGCAAAACACAGATCGAGGGCAACACGCCAGGGAAACACACAGTCCATATTCTAATTTCGGAACAAAACTGGTACCTAATGAATAGTTAACTGGTACCACGATTGTTTGGTATGGACATTTGCCTCAACAAACAATGTGTGTAAGCAAAACCTTGAGCACATAAAGACGTCTAACGTTTGTTACCTAACTTTAACTTTAACGTTACCATTTATGTCGCAGTCAACGTTTTGGGGGGTTTCGGGTTGTATTTAATTTATGTCAAGTTAGTTATAATACACCGAGGAAAAATCGGTAACGTTAAATTTGCTGGGTACCTGTATTTAAGAAGACATTTAGTTAACGTTAGCAACTAAATGGGTACTTTACAGGTCATTAATAACGTTAACATTATCTAGCTTGACTAACGTTAACGTTATAAGAGGAAATGAAAGTCAGCTGTATTGTCTTTCTTGTCATGTTTCTGGTATTCTACACAAACTACTTCGCGTCTTATAATGTTAAAACTATATAAATAAACTAATAAATGGTCCACTCACCGTTTCAGCGATGAAGCACGGGCTGTTGACGTTGGTTGACTGGTTGGCTGTGAAGCTAAATTAAGCTAATAAGCTAACATCTGCTCTTAACCCTGCTGATGCATTCGATGGTACTCGGAAGTCGATGTTTCCAGGTCGGTATTCCCGAGTTTTCCCGATCTAAATGAGCTCCAGTGCATCTGCTCGGGAAAACATGGACGCCCGCAGCAAACTGATTTTGTTTATATGGCAATTTAGCTTCTAAAGAGGACCTACATCAACTACTACAGCGCCATTAGTGAAGAGAAACGGCACAGATCGGTGAACTAGTAACCGCCATATTGCTGTGACATCAGATGCGTTTATATCCGTTTATATCAGCGAACTCGGGCCAGTTGGATCTGTTGGATCTTGCCCGAGTTTCCGATTTGGAATTCCCAGTTGAATGACTGTTCTACTGCACTTTTCCGTGTCGGAGGTCGTTTTTCCGAGTCCCGAGTACAATCGAATGCACCATACGTTACAAGCGGATGAATACTCCGTGGCATTGTAGTGCCTGTGATGAACAGCGAAAGTGCTGATTACCCCCCAGTCAGGTCCCAACGGCCACACTCACGGACTCGCGTCCCCCCTAAACCCGCGACGGTTTAGTCCTGTCCCACTGTCAAATCGTTAATTGCATGAGGGCTCTCTCGCAGACTTTTGGAGCCCTTTATGCACACTTTCCGTAAATCCGCATTTCTGCAGACTGAGGAAATTACCCACAGTTCATAGCGTTGTGACGTCGAATACGGGGCTACCAGGGTTGCGTTCAGCAGCCCCGACAAAACCCGTTGCACTGTTTCACACCGTTTCGAGGAAACATGTCGTTCAACCCGGAAACCGTAGCAAACAGGTGCACATTGTTTTCAGATTGAACTTGCCCAGCGACTTGTTACTACAGCGATTTGGAATTGAAACCAGTAATTGTGTATTTTGTGATGAAACTACTGATCATTTATTTTTCCAATGTATGTATTCTGAAGCTTTATGCTTGATATATATGACTGGCTTTATCCAAAGGTTTTTCATCTTGGAATTTTTTATTATTATTTATGGACTTGTCATGGACAATAGCAAAGATGACTTTCTGGTTAATAGCATCCTTATTCTTGGAAAATTCTATATACACAAATCAAAGCATATGAAAGTGAAACCTAAGTTTTGTGTATTTCACAATGAGTTTCTCTCTTACATAAAAGCCCTTAAAGTCATAAAAAACTAAAAATGCAATGAAAATTTTTAGTATAATAGAAGAATATGATTTACAAAAAAGCCCTAGCCCTTTAAGTTATCATTTTATTTCTTTTTTGTTATTTTTAATTTAATTACAATCTCTTCGTCTATCTCTGTTTTTTTGATATGCACCCGATCCTATTTGTATACTGTGAAGGTTTCAAAGCCATGATGTTTGTTCATGGAAATTGTTAAATAAAGTTAAAAAGATTGAACTTGCCCCAGGGGAAGGCCGGAAGGTTAAAAAAAAAAAGGTAAACAAATGCAAGGACAAATGGAAGCAACTACAAGAAAAAATAAGTTTACACACATTATATTACACACCTAGTTTATTCATCAACTATTTATTTTAATTGTTTTGCTTAATGATGCTGTTTTTGCCATATACGGTCTATTGTTTTTGCTTTTGTTTTTTATGCTTTTTATTTATCTCCTAAAGTCAAAGAAACCTATTTTAAAATAGAAGGCTATCTGGACTTTCTTCACAAAATATTTAAATTTGAAGTGGATCCTTGCATCTCTGTTGCTCTTTAGAGGCTGAAACCATTGACCATTTATTTTTTAAATGTTCATACGCTAATTTGCTTTGGACTGATATTCATAATTGGCTGTTATTAAAAATTGATAACATACCGTCAT
>CABFOP010103324.1:0-10309 GCA_900683385.1 Anoplogaster cornuta | reverse complement strand
AAACCAGAGTCGAGTAATTAACACTGTTTACCACTGGACTATGGTGGAGAGGACTTCTGTCGCTAAAAAACACGAACCAAGATACAACAGACAAGCAGAGTTCTGGACACCACATTTACAACACTCGTCTTCACGTCGGTGAACTTCGGTGATATAATTCGTCATTCTTTGGTGCTGAAAACCGAGGAAAGGATTCAGGAAATTAACGAGCCTTAACGAAGAAGCCGCGTTTTTGCCGCGCTTCGTCGCGCTATGGACTTTTGTACTGAAACACCGTAACCGAACTATATTGGACAAGCGGACTTCTGGACACCACATTTACCACACCGGTCCACATTTCGGCACCGTGCGGCGCCACTCTTCTGTCGCAGTTAATAAGGTAAACAAAGAACTTTCAGAATTGCTCGTACTACCTTTAAGAGGCTTCTGGAGCTAATAAAACGTGTTGAACATGAATGCAAGGTACCTTCGATAGCCTAAGTCAAGATAGAGAGAGTACACAATTTCAAAATGATTCAGTCCTATCAAACAAATAGTCGTTTATTTTCCAAAATCCAACTACGCCACTGTGTTTTAGTGTTCTCTCTGCTGACCCCGGTCTTGTAAAAGGACGTGATACACAGATGTGCAATGACACATTTCCAAGCACCCCTACTGGTCGTCTCTCTGCTAAGGGCACGGAGCCGTCCTCCCCTCCAGGAGCCCAAGGTGACAAGAAGGGATTGCGAGAGGGATTGTCATCGACCCAAGTGCATACGGTTACATCTGGCAATCGCAGCCTGACAGATCACCTAATTAAAATCACTAATTATCTGTTTTTCCCCCCTTCTTTTCTGCACTCCGAGGGGCACCTCTGCTCAGGACCCGGGGATCAATATTTAAAGATTGGAGATGGGGTTTTCACGGGCCGACATGCCAGAGCTGTCTCTCATGAAGTGTAATCTGATGAGACTGACAGATGATTTGGTGAATGATTGACTGAATGACTGAGTAGAGGGTCTCGGGGGCTATTTGAACCCAACTGCGGCAACCTCAGTGCTGTATTAAGGATCTTGCCTACAGACATGGGAACACCAAGGCCAAGCAGGCAGGGACCACGAGTGGACCAGTGTCAATTACATCATGAATGTTTCATGGCGAGACCATGACAGGAGAGGATTAGCCTAATTTTGTGTGTGTATGTGTGTGTGTGTATGTGTGTGTGTGTGTGTGTGTGTGTGTGTGTGTGTGTGTGTGTGTGTGTGTGTGTGTGTGTGTGTGTGTATGTGCATCCACACATGCACACACACACAGAAACTAACACACACACAGACAAAACATTATCTTCCCCAAATTCAGATTGAGACACGCTCCTGCCCACAGGGGGAAAATGCTGCACTAAAAATGAAATAACAAATAAGAGTTCTGGATTGACTGCAGTGGCAAAAAAATAATTCTGTAATCACAAGACCCAGGAGAATACACACAAGTCAACGTCTTTAAAAGGCTTCTCATCAGCTCAACTCAGTATCACAATGGTGACGTGGTGTGAACAACACAATTAACCATAGTGCCGCGGAAACAAACTGTTTAACATATTTTCCGTGTGTGAATGCTGATTGACCGAGGCAATCTGGCAGCAACCAAGCAGACAAGAGGCATCAATCAGGGGGATTTGTATGAAGTTTAAAATTCAATATACAGGGATACAATCAGAATGGAATAATGTAATCACAACTGAAAATCTGTACCAGGTACTGGCAACAATATGCAAAGCAATAAAAAAAGAGAAACATGCCCACACACAAGATTAATGCTCCCTGTCCTCCATGCAGGTTTTTTCATGCTCACTTAATATTTTATTTTCTTAATCCTGCTTCCATCCCCATGAGCTGCATCTTGAATTTACCTGTTTATACAAATAACTCTGCTTGACGCCTTCTGCTGACAATAACGTGTCTTTAGGCAATCAGTGTTTCAGTCATGCAGTATATAATTAATGTTTTAGATCTTCGACGCAATTAGAAACTGTGTAATCACGAGAAATTCTGATATAAATTTTCAACTTGTGATACACCTATGCTTCTAAGCTAGATTTTTTATCTCCATCCCTAGATTCCTGAAATCTCTACTAATAATAATGTTTGACAAAGCAGATACCCTTCACAAAAGATTAAAGATTTACGAGCATCTTCTAGAGATGAATACAACTTCCTCTAAATAGATATGTTTTTTTTCTACAGCCTGAAGCATTTTTCTAAAGCTTGAAAAGCCTTGAGGCACAAATAAATATGCACATGTTGTTTGCTCTCTACTTAGCAGTGCAGCCATATGCAGTGAATACTCTTTCCCCCCTTTTCCTTTAGGGTTTATGGGAGGGCAACTGAGTTGTCAATGACATTGTTATAAAAGCCAAGTGCCATTAACACTCATCCTGCCTCTCTTTAGAGCTCCACAAAAAGCAGATGTCGCTCTCAAAGACCTACAAAAAATGGACGAGATCAAATTTAAATAAACAAGTGACAGGCCGTCGACCTCTGACAAAACAAAATCTCTTCCTATTCCAAAGAAAGAACAAAATGTAATGCTAAGAGATGAACCAATGAACGGCTTTTACAGCAATCGTGAGATTTGGAACACAACAAGCGCCGAGTAGAGCACCGAGACGGTACCTCCTGCTGCGAACATCTATTCAAAGTCATCAGGAAAATAAGCTCGCCAATCAGTTCCAGGAACAGACTTCAAGTACAGTACGGAGAAGGATGTCACTGGGAACATTTCCTATGTCAGATTTAATACCTATTAATTACTGAGGGAGCTCCATCGGGAGGCAGAGGGTGCCCATGTTTTTCCAGTGTTCCACATTTGAAATAGAAATAAAGTCAAATGGTGGGGGGGGACACAAATTGAGGTTTTGAGTACGGCAGGATTGCTGACAAATCGGAAACGCTGCGCATTAATTCTGATTCAAGGTCCAAAGACTAGAAAAGGCATTGGGGAGCACTTTAAATATGTATGTACTGATGCAAATGGCTTTGGGAAATAATAAATATTGCCACTTCAAATGCAAAAACCAAACTCTCCTGATAACACTGGCCATGATTTGCTGTTTGTAGTTACTCGGAATAACATCACTTTGGCATCAGCCCACATGGTTTCCTGCCATCTCAGCGTCCTCTGCTGCCGTCTCCATTCAGTTTCATTCCTCTAATCAGATGAAGGTGTCTGAACTTCAAGTAGCAGACAGGTCTCCAGCATGGGGCTCCCCAGAACCTGACAAGCTCATCGCTCAGTTTACCCTTGCGCGCCGCCTATAGCGATCCCTCCCAAGTCATACACCTGGCGCTACTATTCGTTTGCTGCTAATGTAGCAAAAGAGGGGGAATCAGCAAAAGGCCAAGGAGATAATCCCCCGACACAAACGGGAAGGGCTGTGTTCACGGGAACTCCCCGAAAAACTCCTATGAGCTTTCGCCAGATACTTTGCATCCTGTTTGGCAGCCATTGAAGCCCGGACTTGGAAAACAGAGGCAGTTTTCCCTCCAAAAGTAGTCCAGGTTGAAAACAATGATGTAATCCTCGAAAACGAGCGTAAGCAGCCACAAGAAACAGAGCGGATTAGAGTGCCGGAGATAGGGTTGACTCGATGTGAACACAGATTCAGGTGACACACTCTCATTTTCTATTGGATAGTTTAATTGCAGCCATGGGGCTATGGGGACTCGCAGTATGACACAATTCAGTCAGTTTGGGTTAACAGCATAATGAGTCCTAAAAAGGAATTTGGAGCAGCAGTGTATCATAAGTCATATTATAAATAATGTCTGCCACTTCACCAATGTCTGGCTTAAATTGCTGTTATTCTTTGTACTGGCATTTTTGTTACAGCAGTAACAATACATGTTCTGATCCCAAGTGTCATTAGAAGAGTTACTCATAAACAGAAAGCCAATTATTGTGGATCGGAGATAAGAAATTCAAGCAATTTAAACCTGGAAAGGCTTGTGGCCACCGTCTTAGTCTCCCTTTGCTTCTGCTTGCTTCCCCCCCTCATCCCTTGCTGTCTTTGATATTGTACCCTACATCCAAATCCTGAGGCAATGTCATCAAATTTGGCCCGCGCAAAAAGAAAAATAATTGGCTTCGGCGAATGGAAGAGAAAACAGCAGCAACTCTGACATTTTGTTTTGTCTCTTTCCTTTTGCGGTTAAACGAACGGAGCTGCAGTTCTCGCTGACCCGTTTTGAGGACACCCTGTCACGTCTGGGCGACGTACGAGTCTGCCTTTGCCACGTTCTGCTCTCAAGTTGGTATTCTGGATCGGTGACGGTTTTCTAATTGGTCTTCATATTAATTTTCCATCCTCGCAGCCACATGGCGAAGATAGATTACATCTAAATTGTCACTACAGACTCTTGAAAGGACCCCTGATGCAGATGAAGGAATCAGAAAAAACATCAGTAACAGAGGCTCCTGCAGAATAGAGGATGACGGTCTGTTGCTGGTTGGTGTTGGGGTCAGGACAAGCACTTTGAGCTCTGCACCAGACCCGACTGGCTCGGCCACGGCTGATCTAAACACTGGGGACGGAGCTTAACGTCGACTCTGTCCTAACTACAGCAGAGGACAGTTCTACGGCCCAGCTGAGGCTGAGTCTCGGCCAAGCAGCCTCCTACACTACTCACCAGGGAGAGTCCAAGCACTGCTGTCATCCCAGCCAGCCAATTCAGTCTGTGGGCCATAAATCAGCCTGGAGGCCTGGCTCCTGCGGGAGCGGCAAGATGGAGTGTGATGGTCTTGTTTTTACAAACAGTGGAGGGGCACCCTTACTGCGCCGCGCAAGCCATCATTCTCCGCACAGTGCCGAGTCCTCTCCCTCTCCCCACAGCATCTGGTTCAGTCACATCAACAGAACCCCAACACACACCCACACACACATTTACATACACATCCCCATCATCCATCCATCCCTCGCAGCTCGCCTCCCATCCCATCCCTCTGTCCTCCGCTTTCATCTGATCGGCACTGCCGCCTCGCGTGCGTCGGCTTAATTAAATAAATCCTTCACCCCCCAAAAAATCTCTTTTCTGCCTATCTGACCCTCCAGACTTCCTTCTCCTCCAGTCAGATATTAATTATTGAGGAAATTAGACTCGCCGGGCGGCCTTGTTAAGACTGTCGTACGGATGGCGAAGCCAGGGGTTCACGTGGGCCCCAGTTCCATTTCTGAGCATTAGTACCAGTCAATTTGTCAAGACGGGATTCACGATCTAGTCCGTTGCAAATTGGTGAGTGTGTCTGACAGCTCGTCACTTCCACCACGCCTGCCTGTGTCTTTCCAACAGCTAACACAAAATGGCATGTTGGGTCAACACTGCAATGTGCCTGTTTTTTTTTTTTTAGCATTTCTTCCATTAATTTCCTTAAAAGCTGGCTGTAAATCAAGCAGTCTAGGTTTATACTTCCTCTCTCCTGCTTTCTTTCTGCCTTCTCTCCATCGCTATTAGCTCATCCAACCCAGTGTGTGCATTCCATAGCAGGTCCCGTTTTAAAGAATGAATTTCCAAACTGGTGTTGACAAACAATGCACTAGCTTCTAAATTGGTACAAACAGCATCTGTTTAACAGCTGTGTAACTGTGGCGGAGGGGGGGAAAAAACAATCGCTATGCCATTTTATAAATCACTTTGTCATCTCAGTGCACTGTTTTGTTCAAAGGCAGGACCGCTAGCCAATGGACTGATGCAGTGGAAACGATGCAAACTGGTTGTCATGATGACATACGTGGGTGGGCTGGTTTCACTGCCCTGGCAACAAATTCTATTTTGCTGAGAGGAACACTCTCCATACCGGCCTATTGCTGCCATCAGTGGCAGCTAGAGGTGCCACCGCCTGGCTAACGGGTCTAGAAATGACATCGCAGACTCAGGTGGCTTTACCCTCGGCTTGTACAGTGACATAGGACGATATGGAATGCTTGAGGGACAGGTGGGAAAACCTTTCTTTCTCTCTCTCCAGATTATTATTTTGTATTGAGGTAACTTTCCGATTATTATTGAATTCTTAATTTACTGCTTGAGCAAACTTAAAGGGGTATTTCACCCACAAAATGACTATTTTTCTATCAAGTACTCACCTCTTGATGCCTTGAATCCATTTTTCTTGCATGGTTTCACTGTGAATGACGAGCCTAAAAACCGAAGAAATACTTGATGAATGGAAGTTAATAGGAGGCATAGGAAGGTTAATAGGAAGTTTAACAGCAGCAAAATGATATCAAAACATCCGTTTAGAAACTCTTACACAACTCTTCCAGTATAATCCAAGTGTCCTGTATCCAGTATGTCCAAATTACAATTTACTTTTATTTTAAAATGTTACTTTACCTTACTTCTAAACCTTTCCCGGATTCAAAGTCTCATGCACGTACGGGTTGCCCAGTTTGAACGGGGTTAAAACAGTACAGGGCACTTGGATTATACTGGAAGAGTTGTGTGAGAGTTTCTAAACAGATTCTTTGATATCATTTTGCTGCTGTTAAACTTGGCCTCCTATTAACTTCCATTCATCAAATATTTCCTCGTTTTTGGGCTCGTCATTTACCGTGAAAGCATGCAAGAAATCCGAAAATTCTCTGTGGATTCAAGGCATCCAGAGGTGAGTGCTTCATAGAAAAAGTCATTTTGTGGGTGAAATACCCCTTTAAGTAAACTTACTTTCCTGCATTTAAGGTAATAGTTCTCTAGTAGTTTATAGCCTTGCTGGAGGGACTAGCATCCCAGCAGGGGTGTTGTGCCTCTACTTCATAATATAATTTTCTGTGTGAGCCTCTTTTATACAGAGATCCCGCAATATTGCTGTAACGAAGATCTGGCATTATGGCAGCTTCGCCTTTTTACACAAAACCAAACAAAGCCTGCATAATGCCGCCTCCATGTGTACTTTTACACAGCATGTCGGCTTTCCAGAACCAGAGGTGTGACGCAGCGTCTAATGGTGCATTTGATTGTACTCTGAGGTAGAGGCTGACGTCTTTTCAAGTCAACGGTAGTGGGCGGTACGCGAATCATAATAACAATAAGTCAGTTTGTATATGTAAATGAGCAGTTCTAACATGAATAAACAATATTTTCTTTATTTTGAACATGCTAGTCGTTCAGTTCTGTTCCTAAGAGTCGACAGTGACGGTGTTAAAACTCTGTATGCTGTTTGTACTGTAGGAAGTGTATACACCACTGACTCGGGGACGGGTGGCCTTCAGAGACACACTTGTAAGGCAGCTTGTTAACTGAAGCGTATCATTGCCTTATACTGTATCATTGCAAAGGCCAGTAAGGGTGCAGTTGGGAAGGCTTCAGGATAGAAAACAGTTAGTAGCTGGACAGGTATCACCCAGGATGAGAACCTTGTACTGCTAAATAGGTAGGCAAGCTGAACATAGTCCACCTTAATCACACTACAGCGGCATTTACCGTGAGGTCCGGTGAAAAACCTGCTTACGTAAGCGGCGAGCAGGTGAGAGTTCAGGGGAAATTCAGGTGTGTATGAATTAGTGACTACATTTTTACTTTCTAGCTTCATATTTTATGAGGTATTTTCAGTAAAGAGTGGTGCTGTGAGTGATATAATTTATTATTTGGGCACAGAAAATGCCATCCTTGTCAATGTTCACCCACCAAATTGCCCTTATAATGATGATGCCTTGAAGTGTCCTGGCCCTGGTGCTTCTGGCCCACAACAACAGCGCGATGCACTTCCCAAGCTCAGCGCAACAGGCCATTGGCAGTCCCAGTTGCAGTCCTGCCCACTTCGCCATGCCAGTCAGACTTTGCTCATTTCCTCTACAATGCATCTGCAGAGGACATCTTTAAATACACTGGAACAAATACAGCATTTCTGTGTTTAAGCTTGACCGAGCTAGCAAGCTAATTTGTGCCTAAACCCTTGAGTCTGAGAGAAGCAAGGGGGACAGAAACAGACAGTAAATTACATCTGTGAATGGGGTTTGGGGGGGACAGAGGAAAGTCATAAGGGGTTGGGGGGATGAAGAGGAGAACGAGAGAGTATAGGCTCGGGGGTGAAAGTAGGCCATTGTTGTTGGTGTATTGATGTGTGAGAAATACACATCTACATTACGTAAACAACCTTAAGTCCAGGTTTTCAGGAAATCTATGGGGGGGGAGGAGAAAATACAAATGCAAGGATGGATGATGGAAAGAAAACAATGCTGTAGCATGCAGTGCTTACATGAAGCTTTTCCTTCTTGAACAAGAATTCTATGCAATTAAGTAACAAACGTGTAAATATAATACAATACAAAATACAAAAAATAAATATGAAACATTCTAGCTGTCAAAAAGTAATTTAAAGCTGGACAGTTAACGTCAATCAAAGATGGTTTCTATAATTGGTTCAGGTAAAGGCAAGTTTTTAAAAATGTCTTTCTAGCGTGATCGTGCTGTGAAAACCAACACCATGATTTCACCAACACCGTGATTTCCATTTGCCAATCCATGTTTTCCTCCCTGCACTCCCACAAAACACAACCAATCACAGGTGCAGAAATGGATTTGTGATTGAACATGGTTTTGAACAACTTATACAATCTGCCACAGCCTACAGTACGAAACCACTACAGTATATCCTCACATATGTTTTACCATAAAGATACATTTCTCATATTGTTTCTATCCCATCCAAGTGCTGTTTGTTGTAGTCGGTGGGAATAAACACAATACGTCAATTCCTATACAAAGGCAAAGCCACCTGTGCATCCCATAGCTCAACAAATCAGTGTGTCTAAACACCTGAGCCCAGAATACTAACATCTCAAGATTTCCTCTTCCTCTGTGAGATTCAGCAGTGCCTCAAAAGAGCGCCCTTACATAATTAATGTAATGTGCCGTCTCATTCAGTCATGTTCGCTTTGTGTCAGCCAGGACTGTGTGTTTTATATTCCATTTTATCTTGTCGCAAAAGGACAAGCGTCCTTTCTACTCTCTCCCATTTCTCTCTATCTTTTATCCAGTTATTTTTTCCCCCTTCCTCGCTTTTTCCACTTGTCCCTTTTCCCTACAATTTTAACAACCTCTAGAAGTAGGACAGCGTAGCCTAGTGAGTCTGGTTGTATATATGAGGGCAGCAGAGAGACGTTCAGGAGGGGGAGAGCCCAGCGTTCCATTAGGGTTTGATACGAGAGAATCCCACTGAACCTGACGGACTGTGTCACTCAGAGACGAGTAGAAAATAAAATAAGGAAACAGAGTGTGGCCCTTGCTGCGTGGCGCTGCATTATATTTAGCCATACTAGGGCGAGGAAAAGCAAGAGGGAAGGCTTTTTACTTTTTTATTTCGCAGTCACAAAGGCGATGTTGTTTGGCATCTGCTGATTCTCTCCACGGCTCTCCATTATTCACCACTCTGAGGCCTGGACCGTGATAGCACTTAATATCAGGCAGTCAGAACCAATGTCCATAGCGTTCCTTTAGCCACCCACCAGCCAGCGCTCTACTATAGAGAGGATTGTCAGCAGTGAGCCGGTGAAGAGGAAGAGCTGCAGCGCCTATCTAAGACACACAGATTGAAGTGGAGGTGGGAGACTGGACTGAAGAAAAGAGAAGGGGCTAATAATCACAGCTTTTCTGATTTGAGGAACATGACTATAGCATACATAAGGACGATGGCAAAGAAGTCTGACACGGTGGCAGTAATTGGATTTCCCAGGTCCCCGTGCCCACTCGTGATACCACGCTGAGCTATGACATGAAAAGCCCTTATGTGCGGCGGGGGAGCAAGGTGCAGTAGAGTGGAAGTGACAGGTGCCAAAGATCCAATTCCCCTCCGCTCCTCTCAATCCCTGAATTCCTTTTCTCGGGAGACAACCGAGGATCAACCTGCCCTGTGGTGGAGCCAAACAGCGAGCCTGACACTCGGTGGCAAATCCACACTAGTTAAAACTATGTGGTGTGCGGTGTGGGGGGGTACTGGCAGCACTGTGGGTCAGAGCCTGGTGGCTAGGTGGCTAGCACAATGTTCCATAGACGAGAGGGGGGCACATCTTATAGCAACTAAACAAAGCATCAGATTTGGTTGAAAATCACCTGACAGCACTCTCTGTTGCATAAGTATCACCTTTTTATAAAGTCAGATTTTTCTTTTCTTTATATCAAGTAATCTGCAATGTATTACAATGGGCAGACGTGAACCACATGCAGGCAGAAGTGACATCAACTTTGGCTGCTATCGGTTTCTCGTGAAGTCGGTGATCCAGGAATTAAAGGTTGCAGTCACTGTAAGGCTCTCTGGATAAGAGCGTGAGCGACATACCTGA
>CABFOP010103315.1:0-14014 GCA_900683385.1 Anoplogaster cornuta | reverse complement strand
CTACCAAACTCCATGCGGATGTACTCATATGGATCCTCCTGCCATAGTTCCTCATCGCTATCCGTATAACACATGAGGGGGAAAACCACATCCTGAATGATGCCCTGAAATAAACAAAGTCAGAATCAGGGCATGGTAACGAGACATTGGAAGTTGGAGAGGATACTTGTACTAGAATAAGTATGAGTAGTGAATTCTGAGTACTTTCCAACGCCAGGTACAGAGCTTTTATTGGCAGTAACCATGTTGATGAAGCTGTTTGCTTTACCAATACCAATTAGAGGTGTTTTAGCTTGGTGACAGTGTGATGCTGCTACCAATAACCAATCAATCCTCTTTCAAATTTATCATATAATGCTGTACAAGTAACTCGTAACATGTTAGGCCTGCCCTATATTATGCATAATTTGCTAAACCTTTGCATTCATACCTGGATATGTGGCTTGAGGTTTTTCCAGGTGATGGCATGTGCAATGCCCTGGTTGATATAGTTGAGTGTCTGCTGGAGTACTCTGGGGGCCACATATTGCTTTTCCTTGTACTGATATAAGACCTTCAGCAGCACCTAGTAAGACAAATGTAGAAGGAAATCACTTTTATCTGAGGCTCACTTCAAAGAGACAAAACTCTAGCAATCTTGCTCAGTCCAACTGGAGAGTTGTCACTTTACATTAAGCCTTGTAGTTCTTACCTGTTGTGCAGCAACTGCATATCCCTTGAGGAAAAGTTCAGCAAACTCTGCATACTCTTTGGTTGTGTTGCCAGGGCTGCCGTATCTGGTAAGAGTTTGTGTTTCATACAGTGAATGTTCGTGTTAAGCATGGTTGACTAAAAGTGAGGACAATGCTGATTGGATGTTTACCTCTCAAACAGCCGGGCCAAGATGTGAAGGGCCCACTTCTTACACTTCCACCAGGGCAGCTCAGGCCGTTCATCTTCATCCACCTGCATGGTCTCCTGTAGAGACCAACGACAAGAGGAGAGGCCCAGTGAGCTTGTGGAAAACTGGACTAAGCAGATCTAGAAATTGCTCTGAATTTGGAAAGAGCAATCTGCACTATAAGTATACAGTATGTATGCATTTTGTGTCCTCACCGGAGGCACATCTCTATCCACAACAGTCTTCAGGATCTCCATCCATTCTGTCAGGTTCTGTCTGTTGATGAGCTCTAGCGGGAGGTTGTACTGTGGAGACAACAGACCATATTATGAAACATAAGTACAATCAAATTTCAGTAACAAATTTCAGTAGCAAATATGAGAATATATTTACTGTATAGACCTTTAAGAATAAAATAAATCTTAAAACAAAAATGCCAAAATATGAGTTTTGGAATTATGGTCAAACATTAAATCTAAAAGGGGATTGTAATAGGATTGAACAACTATGATACCACAAAAATAAGTCATTTCAGCAGATATGGGACATTGATAACGTTATAAGAGAATAATGTTAATAGCCCATAATCAGCAGACAATTATTTATTTTTGTGGCATCATACAGGTCATCATCATTCTGATCATATATTGGTATTGCCCTACTGAGATGCAGACAAGTGGTTCTCAACCTTTTTGGGTTCAACACCCAGAAAACAAAGGGATGCCACCTCACAACCCCATCCACCACACAGAAAAAGCCCAATCAATTTTGTACATTTTTCCACTCCAACCAGCAGCTAGTGTAGGTTGGCGTGTCTGCCTGTCTGTCGGTTTCCAAAACTAGGTCACAGCTAATATGTGCTTAGCAAGGTTTGCAATAGCAGACCCAAAAGAAAACAAGGTTTGCGTGGAAGGTTTGTTTCGGGCTCCTTAAGACAGAAACAAGAGCAACTATGCTTGAGAAGAGCACATACGAGATTCTGTTCTCCCTCTCCACCAGCAACAGACAAAAAAAGAAAAAGAAAAAAGGTGACGTGCCAAAAGATGAGGTGCCATGCCATTACCTGGAACAGGGCATAGAGGATCTTGAAGATCTGTTTCTGTACCAGGACAGAGTCGCTGGAGGGATCAGGGAGCAGCTGGATGAAGCGGTCTTTCAGCATGGGCATGAAGATGTGCATGGCAGCCACCAGAGGCTGCCGCTCATCGGGTTTCTTATACCTGTTTGACACGCAAATCACATCAGCCACAAAAGCAGCTACACAATGTTTACTCCTAGGCCAATGCACGTTTAAAGGGGTGGGATATCATACACTTAAAAAGGAGCATTCACTTTTCATGCTTTACAATAAAATTTAAGACCAAATAAGTGTGCTTCAAAAATCGAGAACTGACTTACTCATAGTTCTTGACGAGCTGGTAGAGGCAGAGCAAGATGCCCAGCCACCCGGCACTGTTGTCTGACTGCAGGTAGAAGCCTATCTTGTCCACAATTGCTGTCCACTTGCCAGGGTAGTCATGCTTGATCATGTGGTGGATGCATGTTGTCAGCTGGACCCTGAAGAGTTCAAAAGGCAGTTTTAGATTGAGGGTGGGAGAAAAGGGATTAAGAGGGTAACGATAATCTCCTGAGCTCACCTCCCTCTACTCTGCTAGCGGGGCATGTAGTTACCTGATGCGCTCGGGGGAGTGAATGATGGCCTCCACTATATTGTCTCGAATGAACTGTCTGTCTTCCTCGGGGATGTTATTGACAGGAGTCTCCGTGGCTGAAGCGTCTCCCTCGCTCCAGTGCTGGGTTACCATGTTCTTAAGGTAAATCACACCTGGATAGAGGAAAAACAAGAGCCAGTCAACAAGATGACCCCATTAAAACACACCTTGATGATAACTGTATCAGTCATATGCCTCTTGAAAGAACAGTCGCACCAAATCATTGGAATAGAATGTGACAAAAGGATGTGGGTTCGTTCAGTCTTGTTCATATCAAAGTAGGTTAAAAGACTTCAGTCAGATGATACAGCATCAGGAAACATGAACTTGTAAGGTTGACTGAGCCTGAGACTACATTAACGGTAATATTTAGTCATACGGGCTATGAATGAAATGACTTTACACTTTAAAATACTTTTCTAGAATTTTTACACAGTTTGACCCGCAACATAACAGGAGGGTTAAGAAGGTCATCATGACCAGTGTTGGTAGGTAGTGGAGTCTTTCTAAAGTTTTTAGAGAACACATGCACAGACCGCTTTTTTGCAAACAGACTAAAGAATAGGAGGCAAGATTTCACGGTCCATAGTCAGCTGACAGTTTATGACAAACAAAATGAAAACAGATCAAAGTGCCAGGAGAAAGTGATAAATGTTGATATTCTTATAATAAAGATTTAGTATGTGAGCACGTTGGCTGTGTTCTGAGCGTTTCTGGTGTCTTAGAGTGAGACAGATGTTCCAATTGGTGATAATGGCAGCTACTGTTATGGCAGCTATGGAAATAAAGTATGTGTTGGTGAGGCAGTGCTTTTGCTAGAAAAAAGAAAGCAGAATAGTGGGCGCACCCAGCCTGGTTCATGCTTTCTGTATGGCTAGATGCACGCAAAATCCCTATATAAGGCCTATAAGGCATTCATTCTTCTCAAGCTTCTCAAAACAAAGGCGCTCCTGAAAACTCTGGTTCTTTACTGCCACCTAAGGAAAATTCAGCTTGCCACAGCCCAACAAGAAAAAACAAAAACAAATCGACCAGTGGTTCTAGTTCCCTTCAGCCAATGGAGGGTGTGACAACAAGGATTGCCCGATGGCCCTCGGGCCAAGAGGTCGACTTGGGCCCGTTGGTCGGGCCAGTGTACCAAAAAATATGTTTCTGGTCCTACTATTTTTCAACTTCAAGCTATGAGGCGAAAAGGAAAAGACCAATCCACTCAATGTTTTGCAAAGTGTGTCAGAGATTTCCAAATAAAGCTGACCGAGGGTGGTCATTTTCTAAAAGGCAAATTATAGTAAATTATCGATGCACATGATAACAGACAGCATCTACCCTCTGTGCTTGCAAAGCGAGCTGACATCACATCGTCAGGCCTGTTTAATTTATTAGCAAGGCAGATTAATGAAGACACATAGTGGCAACTGGAAATTGTAATTAACACAGCATATCACACTGTAAAACTAACAAAAAATCCTAACCTTGTTGGAAAGAAAGTAAATGGACAGGAGATCCCAGTATGAAACGGATGTGGTGTGTCGAAGGCAAGTGTGTTACTGTGTGTCTCTGTCTCTCTCTAAATTCAGTGTTATTACTGTATCAAGGTTGTATGCAAGTCACTCAGTGCTGCCTTCACTGTATTCCAAATGTCAGAGACAAATTGAGATGGAACTAGGGTTGGGCCGGTGTAACATTCTTCAAACGGATTGATAATTAGTCCAACACCGAATCGTACCGGTAATATCGATCTTTACCACTGGATGGCGCTGCTGACAAGTGGAACATAATGAGTTACATGTAACCACACAGAGAAAACAGCCAACGCCATCATCAATCAGGGTGTTTTATAATGAAATGTATTTTATTTTGACTGAATGCTCTATGTCATTCCTGTGTCTGACTTCCTGCCTAGATTGACACATTCGCTCACGGGAAAAATAGACCAGACGTCGAAACTATCAGCGAGCCGGCCGCTTCAGCAGCTGATCTGTCGAGCATGTTTTGAACAGGTACTGCACCAGTAACGACAAATGCGGGTAGTTGGTTTGCATAAAATTAAACCAGTATAAGCTCGCACACAACACCGTACCAGTTAAACCAGAAACCGTCCCAACCGTAGAGGGAACTGAAACACTATGTGACCACAATTGATTTGTTGCCGAGTCGAACTATTGAGCGATATCAGAGCGGTGAACCTAAGAAGCAGAAGCCTGCAAACAGCATACTTTCCCCAAGATCATATCGGGGATATTGCTCAAGAGGCAGACACTGTCCGGCCTGGGGCCGCAGGAGAAGCAGTAAGTTTGCATAACTACACATCCGTTATCAGCTCGACTTGTTTTGGTTGTTTATACAGAAGACAGTATATGCAGTTGACAACATAAAGTGTTTTTAAATTGCAATTCTATTAATACAAATTACAAGTACGCAATTACAATATCATGTGAATTAATCTGCAATTATAATTTTTGTGGTAATCCTGCTGCCCTAGGTTGAACCCTGCAATACTCGATGAAGGCGTGACTGCAGCGATGTTCGCATAGTTTCACGTTTCAGCTGCTGAGTGACCTCGTGCGCAATTCTCAAATGCACTCAGTCACTGACTGCTCTGTTGTATTAGTTTCTGCATGAGGTATGAACCAGGCTTAAGCTACTGTACTTTTCAAGTTTAAATTGTTGGGAGTCCACAATGGGGGCCCCAGTCTGAAGTCTATAGCAGGGAGAGCCATCTGAGGGAATGGGGGAGGAGTGAGAGGGCTCAGAGGCAGACATCAGACTGCTGACACATGTGTCTATGGCGCTGGCGAGGCAGTCATAATCCAGCCGATCAATGCTGACAGAGCATAACCCCCCCCACTCTCGACCCCCACCACCCCACTGACCACCACACTATACTAATAGCCCAGCACTGCCAAGCCCATTGCCTAAAATCTGTCAGACCCACCCAATATCAGATTCAAAGACAGGAGAAGAAATTACTACTTGCAAAATTTCCCGGTGAATGAAATTGTTGATAAATGAAAACATGCCTAATTTTAAAAAATGTTGCAAGAAAGGGGCATAGATAAATAAGATGTCCATTTAAAGAGAGCAGCAGAGAGAACGAGAGCAGTGGTGCTGCTCTAACACTAAGAACATTAAACTAGGCATAGCAAAGCGTAACCATTATCTAATGTCAAACTGTGGCCTCAAACAGTCCCTTTGAGTGTGTCAACTTTCAGCAAAGGAGCTTCATTACTGAACCACACAGGACCATCCATGAGCAACACAGCAGGAGCATCCTGTGCACTTGTGGGAGGGATGACGAGTTAGTCTCCAAGCCTCCATTAACCCAAGGTATGCCAGCTAGTCAGCTAGCCACCCCGCAGCACAGTGCCAGGGTAGCCAGGTACTGCAGCTGAGGATCATGATGGGATATTAGCCATCACTGACTGAGGGGAGGGAGGCAATGGCAGGATGATTACTTAACTTCAACCTAATGTCAGTTTTTAATACGTTTATTTTAGTCAAATACATTTTTACTCAGACAATCAAATTATAAAATCAGTTTAATCTTTATAGGGTTGAAAAATTTGTCCACAGAATAAACAGCAGTTGTACTGACCCGATGTTGGGTAATCAGAAATCCATAGATTGGCAACACGTATGATCTGGTTTTATTTGATTGATTTTCCCCCATAGGTCATCACGTTTCTCATGGAGTGAAATGAAACTACGCAACCCAACAGCACTTTTGGATGGCACTTTGCCATAGTACTTTAGTCCCACAAAAACATAAGTGCAGGTCAAAGATGCATCATCATTTATTCATCTTCCATTTTTCAAAACCATTATATTGTACGTGTCCCGTTTATATTATAGGATCATGGAGAACCTCTAGGCAATCGCTAATCTAATGCAATCTGAATTAATGATAATCAGACACAGGATAAACAGGGAAGTCACAGGGTAGGAGGGCGTTCCAGTTAGCACATGTGGTTCCTCAGGAAGCTTGGAGCGAAAGCCAATCTGACCATTTTGCAAAAGGAACACATTATACCAACAGGATGAGCTACTTGCCTTAATATGCACTAAGTGGCCACTTTATTAGATACGCCCTTTGCCCCCAAAACAGCCTGAATTATTCGTGGCATGGATTCAACAAGGTGCTCAAACATTGCTTAGGGATTCTGGTCCATGTTGACATGACGGCATCACGCAGTTGCTGCAGATTTGTCGGCTGCATATTCATGCTGTGAATCTCCCGTTCCGCCACATCCCAAAAGGTGCTCTATTGGATTGAGATCTGGTGACTGTGGAGGCCGTTGGAGTACACTGAACTCATTGTCCAGCTCGTGGAACCAGCTTAAGATGACGTGTGCTTTGTGATATGGCGTGTCATCCTGCTGGAAGTGCCCAGTAGAAGATGGGCAGACTGTGGCCATGAAGGGATGCACATGGTCAGCAACAATCCTCAGGTAGGCTGTGGCATTAAAACGATGCTCAATTGGTATTAAGGGGCCTAATGTGTGCCAAGAAAACATTCCCCTCTGATTCGTCAGACCAGGCAACGTTTTCCCAATCTTCCAACTGTCCCGTTTTGGTGAGCCTGTAGCCTCAGTTTCCTGTTCTTAGCTGACAGCAGTGGACCCCGGTGTGGTCTTCTGCAGCTGTAGCCCATCCATGTCAAGGTTAGATGTGTTGTGAGTCCAGAGATGCTCTTCTGCATACCACTGTTGTAACGCGTGGTTATTTGAGTTAGTGTTGCCTTCCTGTCAGCGTCAACTCGTCTGGCCACTCTGCTCTGACCTCTCTCATTAACAGGGCCACTGAGTGTAAGTGACCATAAGCATATCTGTGAGAGCAATGTAGATGTGAATATCTAAATGGCACAAATAAGGGACATGATTCTCCTGAGTCCAGAACAGCAACACTGGGAGCACTGCTAGTGTCAACAAGTTATTTGAGCATTCAAATTTGACTGTCTATGATAACCCAGATATCCCTGTCATAGCACTGCACATGAAAGTGTTGTCATCGTTTACAAGAATGCTCACATGGCTGAATTCAATTTAAACACTGATGTGTCTTCAGGATGTAATGGATGGAAAATTGCAAATAACCACACTTCCACAGTGACAATGGATGAACATGTACCATCTAGTAGATATGTGTAGTATCGTTAGTTAGTATATAACAAATCTCTCCTGTGTCATAAGACAAAAATATTTTTGGCTGTCAGCAGACTAGCGTTACCAGTGGTTGAATTACTATGTTACACTAATCATACAGCAGTAGCAATAACTAGAAAAGGTTAAATTTCCTGAAGAAAATTTGTTTGCTTCAGTGTAAAAAATGTCAGCTTAAATGTTAATCAGAAAGATACTGTGTAATGTCAAAGTGAAACTTATCTTTTTATAATGCATTCCTATGGGGCCAAAAAAATGCTAATTAAATTAAATTGCTGAAAAAGTAAAAGTTTAATCAAACATTTGAATGACCAATCATGATTCCAGACTATGCTGAATTTTTCAAAGTTTGAATTGTGTTGATATCTTAAATGGTTTGTATGTGTGATATGAACTTTGTGAGTATGAACTTTTGGGCAGAAGAAGCATATTCAGCAAGGACCATGATTGGCTGACAACACCAGCTCCTCTTATTCAAATAGGTAAGCGTGCTGAGGTAAACGTGCTGAGTGGAGGTTTTCCAGTTCAAATGCTGCAAACTGGCCTGACTGCAAGGATATCAGGAATTCTTTAGTGAGGAGAGCCAATCAGGACAAAGTCCAGTTGTGATGCGTTTACTGGAGATAGTCTGAAGCTGTCCCCAAGCTACATCAAACATCTTTGATCAGATACATATATGAACAGAGGAATTTTAACTTTGAATACCTGTAATATGAGAGGTTTAAAAGCATATGGGAGTTGTCTGACATGCAATCAAGTATATTGGGGCTCACCTGCTTGTCTGACGGGCAAATCCAACTGGTCAGACATGGTGACTCTCAGCAGAGTGGACACAAAGTTTACCTGGGTGTGACCCTGTAAATACAAATTGAAAAACAGATGAAGGTAAACCACAATCATGTGTGCCTCCCAAACCATTAGGCTCATTAGCAAAAATACACAACCCACCAGCCTATTTCAATTAATTAAATAAACATGAGTTAGGTGGGCTCAGTTTATTTCAATACGTGAACACTTTCTTTTTTTGAGTTGACAGTTCTGACATAACTACCGGTGCAATTTAGGGATGTTCACAAGTAATCCTTGTGTAATCATTAGGGTTGGATATCAAGAACAAGAGCCAAATTAGGTACTGGTTCCTGATTGGTCAGAGGCGACACACTGGACAAACAGTACTATGTTCAGATGTGTGGACCAGCTTTACTAATGCATACAGAAATACAGCTAGATACAATTTCTGTAAAAAGATGTTGGGTGCAAGGGGGCAACACCAGCTATCATGAAAAAGTTGCAACTCCAGCATGGTGTTAATTTGAAGAAGTGCAGTGGTTTTGACTACTTGAGCAAAGTTTCTGCTGCTGAGGAGATTCCTCAAAATACTGGCTCGTCTTCATCAAGTAAAGGTGACATGGCTTATTAAAATAAACGAGCCCGTATGAATGTAAGAGGGGATGAAATTGTACTGCGATTTCTTGCTCAATGGCTGTTTTTAATCACCATTAATTTCTATCCATAGATATTAGTCAGGCAGCAGCCATCGCCTGCTGGAGTGGTAGCGAGCTGCATCAATCTCTTTACGTCCAAAGGTTTCATTCTAAAAATGCTATAAGCCTATCCCCTTTTGGGAAATAATATCACCCAATGTTCACTAATCAATATTTAAAAATACAACAGATTACACAATCAAATATATTATTTTATTTTATGTTACTGTAACCAAAGATCTTAAGTTAGCTATTAATTGTATATTAAACCTAATTCTGGCTGTTAATAGGTAGATGACCATGTCCCTCAACCCCAGTGATCAACCCCTTCCAGGAACAAATTAGCAAAACACCCTTATTGGTATGAGATTAAAAAGAAAAACTGAATTCACAAATGTACCAAAAATAGCAATAACTAGTGAGGACAAGTATCGACACAGATATAAGCAGTGTTGATAATGGTAACAGTATTAATAAATTCCTTACAATCACCAACCATAGTTATCGTGACGATTACGCTTAGCGAATTGAATGGTTATTTGCAATGCTCAGATTATTTGGCTGTGATGCAGATCGACCCATTTCTGTCTTGCACTATAGATCAGTGGCTGCGAAATTGGCAGGTCTTAAGAGCCAATACTATGGGATAAAAGTAGTCATATTTCTCTGAACATTATAGAAGTATATGATCTGTTGTGTTGTGGTACTTAGTAAGAGTGTCTAAGTGTAAACCCTGTGGCATTCTGGGTAGTGGTTATTGTGTGCTTTGGGGGAGTCCCTATTTTCACACCATTTCTTCTAGATTGCGTCCAAGAGGGCGTGCACACAAATTGCGCAACTTGGCAAGCTTGTGCATTCACACGATTTGTGCATTCCATGTGGTAGCATAAATCAGTTTGCTCAAACATAAACAACGGGGATATGGACAATCACATGTCATATGTTTAACCATATCTGTAACCGAAGCTGCTAGTAGGTTTGAGTTTGAGTGAGAATGCACAGCAGACATACAGTAGATCATCCACATGCCACAATTCAATGGGCCTTATTGGCATGACATTTAAAACGTGTTGCCAAAGCATTGTTTTAAATAATGATTATGAATTGGTCAGACGCTTCACAATTGACAGTGTTCGCGGGTATGAAGTACGAGTCCTGGCTGTTGTATTAGCGCCTCCTTCTGGTCGGTCGGGGCACATGTTCAGCGGCGAGGGGATCTGGGGGAGATAGCGTTAACCTCCGCGCGCGTTACGCTCTCCCGGTGAAACTCCTCGCTGTCAGGTGAAAAGAAGCGGCTGGCGACTCCACATGCATCGGAGGAGGCATGTGGTAGTCTACTCCCTCCCCAGACCGACAGAGGGCAGCGCAAATGACCAGGACCGCCACGGGAATTGGCAACTACTAAATTGGGGAGACAATAGGGTAAAAATAATTTAAATAATAATGATTATGAAATAAAATGTTAAAGATTAAGAATATCAAAAAACTATTTAATTAAGATATGGTCCCTCAGCATAAAGGCTGACACTGCAAGTAAGTAGGTGCAGCGCTCTACTGCCAAGTGGATAGGTTCCAAGTTTATTCATTCTTTTCTTTCACAAATTGCTTGTGGCCAGTTTTCAACAGCTACTACTCTAAATAAGCAGCAGTCAGTTTCAGAGCACCTTTATAGAAACATAAAAATTCACTAGAAACTAGGACTTCCTAGAGAACAAATCCGTTCTCCATGTAAAATATATTTATTTTCTTCCATGGCCAACTTGAATAGCTCCAGCCAGCTGTCAACACCTTATCAATTATCTGCCATCCAAGTATACCATCATTTCATGAACCTGTTTCTCTCGCTCAGTCTAACAATGCTTATGATTTTTTTTTTTTTTTTAATGAAAAAAGTCTTAATCATGTACTGGCAAAAATCCACATTGATTTAGAAGGTGGCTCACTTGGTTGACCCATGCAACTAATGTGTTGATTGAATTATAGTTGTTTAAATACATATTTTGAAAAAATCATATAATATCTGTTTCAGTAGTTTGTGGTAATTGTTCATTTTATTTCATTTACTGGGACAATGATGAAGAAATGTGTAGATGCTTCATAAGGGCATTGTATAGCTAGTGATATCATTTGATCGTCCACTAGTACTTATCTGACAAGAAGACATACTGACATAATTTTACATTGGCCTGTCCCCTGTGCACATATGAGCTCCTCTAAATGCAATATAGGTCCTATGGGATCCAATGTTCAAAAAGGATCACTAATTGTTGACTGAATGAGTGTCAGAGCTTTGGGAGAAATGATCTGAACTTGTCTGTTGAAGGGGAAACTATGTGATATGTAAAAGACTGTGTGACGTACTACCTGATGAGACATCTTCCAGGGATGACCAACAATGACTCACATGTGTCTAACTGGTAACTACAACACCTGACTAACTCTCCAGCATTGTTAAGTTACACTCCGTCCAATTCACGTTGCTTGCCACTTCGCAGCTCTGCGGTGTGTATGTGCATCCGCTGGCAAATGTTAACACTCGCTAATCAACCTGACATGTTAACTATCTCTCCCAGGTTAAAGCAAATTAGGTCACCGACTAAATAATTGTAATAGGAGAGGCAACACAATCTAGCATGAACGGTAGAATAGAGCCAGAATTCTACCTCTACAATGACATTGGTGCTAACTTATATAGCCTACATCAACTGCCTGGCTATGGTAAAAAAAAATACCATTTCCTGAAATATGATGTGATGCACACCGATGAGAAATTAGCTGTTGTGCTAGCATAGAGTAGCCGAGATTAGCTCGTATTAGCCTTATTCAGTGGTGAAAATGAATGTCATCATTGCTGGGCTTGTCACAGTGACACGTGAGCAGTAACGTTAGCTATGTAGCAGGGCTATCATAGCAGCTTCTCCAACCTTTCCCAGCTAACGTTAGCCACCTAGGTAGCCACCAGTTACTGTTATGCTCGCTACCTATTTACTTTGTTAACTAGCACACACTCAACATTCAACAATATCACTCAGCTTCACTCACTGCGTAACACGCTAACGATAACAATCTGACATTGTGTCACTTCTCAAATGAGCCGTGTTTTAGCAAAAGGAACCAACTGCTGCAACTATGTGCAAGCTAACAATTAGCAAGTAGCTAGTTAGCGTTAGCATTAGCGAGGCAGCTGGCTCGACATGAAGCTAACGTTGGTTACTGGCAAACTAGCAATTTGTCATCAAAATATACAGTTGCTGTTTGTTTCTCGTTAATGTATGTACACCAGTGATGCGAGTTACGCTGAAAGTTGTATAATACGAGTCGAGTGGAGAGTATTTAATAGTTGATATGTCAAAGTTAACGATAGCAGATATCCAGTTTGCGTGATCGCACCATCTTGATGTTGTGAGCGGACGAGGCCCGGTCCGAGCACCGCGCCACAACTACACCACCATGACCACCACAAGTCCCCAACTTTACCTCGTTCAGCTGTCTCTCCGCGGCCTCCCGCAGGTTGGGGTCCATGGTCCCCCGCAGGGCCTCGATCAGACACTCAGGATCCATGGTGGAAACTCTGCTGTGGCTCGGATTTAATATTTCAGTGGTCTAGCAATTCCCAGTCACTGCGCACATGGACGCACGGCTCTCCAGTTACCGGCGCGAAAGGAAGAAGTGAATGAAGTACCCGGATAGATCAGAATGAAGTACCCGGATAGATCAGCGCCAAATTTGTGCAACACGAACATCCGCTCGTCACCGCGGCACTATAGGACTTGTAGTTTTCCAACCTATCTTGGTACAACCGGCTCAAACGGGGTGGGAAACTGACCCCTCTGCTGATTACCTTCATTCCTGCAAAAATCCCTATTAATTTTCCCATTGACAAATTTAATCTTCATCAGCCTTCAAATGATTACAGGCATAAGAGTATTTAAATGAGTAAATAAAGATAAGATAAGATAATCTTTTATTAGTCCTGCAGTGTGGACATTTTCAGTGTTACAGCAGCAAGGTGTACAGCCAAGATTAAAGATAAAAGATCAATTAAAAACAATAAAGACAAGCAGTATAAACATGAGGAAACAATATATACTATACAAAACAAGATACAATACAAATACAATACAAATAAAATCGCTGTCGTTATTAATTCAATATCAAATCCCCTGTTGCTAAATCTAGCCTTTTTCCTAACTGAAATTTGATCACTATCACCAGATGGTGACATGATCATTTCCATCCCAATCTGTACTCATTGATAAAATGATTTAAAATGATTATTATTATGAAAAGCATTAACAAAAGCATTTATACAAGATAATATGTTTGGATAATTGGGATGCAACACTGAATTGTCCCATTGTAAAGATTTTATATGTACATTTTGCCTTTATTTTTCCAGGTAAAGCTCATTGATGGTCTTCCAATCTAATCTCTAGACTACCACCGACCCAGAATGTTTAGGTAATAACATTAAAGGTAATATGAGCAATGTTCTGAGCAGCATTTTTGGTTATATTAGTAGAAATTGTCTTTATATCCTGACAGAAATCAATAAATCAGTCCTCTGAAAAAAAAATGGAAAAAAAGTCTGTGTCTGTAGCAGCTGTAATACTGTAATAAGTACGTCCAATCATTTCATTCGGTCGTTACCTTCAGCTCTAATTAAATGATTAGATGATCCATTTGGCTGCAATGAAATGATTGGCTGCATACTCGGCCGTTACTGCCTTCCAACGTCCATTTCACAACATCAGGACTTCTGGACACCACATTTACCAC
>CABFOP010103306.1:0-10589 GCA_900683385.1 Anoplogaster cornuta | reverse complement strand
GAGCATTGGAAGAAGAGATGACATTGTCACGTAGTTTTCTGCTGAGAGAATGTCGGTGAATTCGCTGACGGATGGAGTCCAAGACATCAGCCCTCCGTTCGCACAGCCCATCGCTTTGTTTTTACATACGAGTAGCTCCATTACTAAACAATTATATTCTGCCACCCCACCCTCACCCCTCTCTCTCTCTTGCTCTAGCTGTTGACACAGACTGTAAAAGTTTAGCCAACGCCAGGGTCTTTTATTTAGAAATTTCCTTTTCTGACTTCCTGCCCAGCTTGCACATTTGAGCACATTGCTGTCGAGCTAGCGAAGCTAGCGTCTTCTCCATCGACCAAAGCCTCCTGTAGGTGTTTTATTTTGAAATTTGTTTTGTTTTGACAGGATTCTGTGTCTGACTTAATGCCTATGCTTGACACATTCGCTCGCTGGTGCCGATCGGGAAACTGTCTGTCGAGCATTTTGAATGCGCCCCGCACCAAATCCCGGTATAGTCGGTTTGCATAAAATGAAACCGGTTCCAGCTTGCGGACCGAACCGAACCGGTAAAACCTGAAACCGGCACATCCCTAATGAGGAGTGATATGAGGAGATTAGGGGTGCAAGAATTCACATTAAAAGGATTACTGAGTGTGAGTGAGAGAGCACGTCAGGGTGATGGGAGCTTTCTTAAGGGACACAGGGCTTTTTTTATAGGATATAATGTAGTTTAGTGTGTGAGAGTGTGTGTGTGTAATTGAAGGGTTTGGGATTTAGATTTGAAGTCTATTGTCTGATCCACACTCCGGAGCAGAAAGTGGTGGTAATGCACCAAAAGCTGGATGCCAACCACCATAAGGTGGATGAAAATAAAGTTTCTGAACATTAAAATGATTGACTTCATAGAAAACAATATCTCTCCTATATACTGTACATTTAACTTGGCAGGGGCGGAGGTATGCGCTCTCCGAGTGCCATTCTAGTGTAGTATGCTTTCTTTGTTTGAGCTCATTCGGTTTCCTCACTTTTATCATCCTTGAGCTAAACTATGTTTGGCTTTGATTTTTTTTTTTCACCAGCAATTTGTCCCTTTAGAATATGTATGGTCTGTTCTCTGTGATAATGAATGTTTTTCATTTGAGTCACTGAGGGATCGAGCTGTTCTCAGGAGGACAGGGAGGTAACCGTTACGCCAAGCTTAAGGAATGAATGAGAGAGAGCCATCGCCCTTAATATGCTGGCTCTCATCAAGACAGATGTGGAAAAGGGCTGGAACTGAAAGATGGGGGGATAAATGGAGTGAAGAATGGAGGTGAGTGGGAGGAAACATTTGGGAACAAAGCCAGTTTCCCCCCACCTTGATGAACAGCAATACGACAGGGCATATGCTCTTTCATAGGGGAGATATGAGGACTCAAGTGAAGGTATTTAATTAGGATAGGTGAATGGGCAGAAATCTGGACAGAAAGTTCCTTAACAGTTTGACAACAGGTGTGTGAGCCTAAAATACACAGAACGCACTCATAGTTTAGGAAGATGCTTTGGGGCCACAAATCATGAGGATGATCGACTGAAACTCCACCACCACTCTTTTCATGTGACCAACACAATATCTGTTGCATATATTACACAGACTGCATCACACGATTCCGGGTCAGACAAATCAGACAACATCATTGTGAAACTGCATTGCTTCACTTTTATCAGTCCAAATTTCCCTAGAATCAGGCTACTGTTCACATGTGGTTTATTGACATGTGAGAGGCACAATATTTGCAGTGAATGATCTGTTGATAGCCACACTGTAACAGAGAACATCAATCAAAGAATATTATTTTGAATGAAGCTGTATGACCACAACATGTAATACATTCCATATAAATGGAAACAAGTTTATGTAACTCTATTTAAACTTCTGCACACATACTCCATGCCACAAAAGTTTAATAAAGACAACTTTTCAGGATCGAAACGTTGTCTTTATTAAACTTTTGTGGCATGGAGTAAGTGTGCAGGCGTTTTCCCTTTTTCTTGCGCTGTTTTCTGATAGCCTTGCACCTACGTGATGTGCGTATAATTATTTTTCTTCAACTCTCTTTAAACTTACCATTTATTTAGATCAGAACAATAACCCAGTGTTTCAAGCCTGAGTACTGCAGTTTGAATCAGGTTCTAGCTAGCTAGTGCCTGAGTGCAGTGCCAGCATGAGAGCCTCTGCAAGGTTTAATTATATACCAACCTGCTGCCAAGTGACCTGCCCTCTGAGATAATGATTTCCTTTGATTGAGTAGAAAATTCACTCTCTACCCTGCAATTATACATGTGAGAGAGTAAAAAGCTAGACCTCATGCAGGTTGGAGAAAAGGGAGGAGAGGAAGGGAGGAGGAAGAGGCGTAAGACCAGAGAGGGAGATGGAAAAAGGACAAAATGGGAGCGGATAAGAGGAAGAATAAACGGCAATAGGAAATATTGAAAAGAATAGGAACGGCATAGAGCTTGGAAAAGAAACCAAAGCAAAAGGTTGGAAGCTATAGAAAGGTAAAACACAAGAAGTGGGAAGAGGAGGGAAAGGGAGAGATGGATGTAGAGAGTGGGAGGCGTGGGTAGTCCCCGAGTCTCCCTGCTTATCGCTCTCATGCTGATGATGATGATGAGTCACTGGCAAAGTTAGTTACATAACAGACCCCCTCTCTCCCCTTCCTTAGAGCTCCTTCCTCTTCACTAAGCAGGTAATACTCCCTTTCACATCAGTGGGCCAATAATAGCAGACAAGCCACGCACTTCCACGTTTTAAAGGAGAGGAGGACCGGAGCTCCCTGTTTACCGAGCCAGAATCAAGTTTGTGTGCTATACTTAGAACTGCCTCCCATCAGCTCTCACCTCTGGAGTTCGGATGTAAATGAGCCAAAACAAAAAGTGGATTTTTTTTTTTTTGCAAACCTTGTGCTTTTTTTATGCAGAGTTCCATGATAGGAAAGCACAATGCCAGATCATACTTTTCATTATAATGAAAAGATATACCCGTAATTGTTCAAAAGTTTATCTGTTATCAACCAAAGTCACACTATTTCCTTTTGAAAACCTACATGTAGTTTGAAGACCATACTTTTGACAGTACGGTATTGTTGACACTGAAAATGGTGTACTAACCCAGTTAAGATGCCTGGCTGACAATATTAAATAGGTTACTGTTGGTTAACATCTCACTTTATTCACCATCTGCACGAACTCAGACTCGCACAGATTACCAATCATTTCTTTCTCTTGTATTAGAAGTAACCTACTATTACTACTATGCTCAATCAAAGAGGGAGGGGGCAGCTGGGTGGATCGTTCAATCTCTGAGCGGGACGCCAAAGGTAGACAGGAATATTCTGTTAATTATCTTATTGGGGGATTATCTTATTAGGGATACTCAATCGCAGGATATCAAAGGTGCATGTAAACAGCTTAACGGGAATAAGACCTTAACTGGAGTATGGCCAAAACCCAATAGTTAGTATAGCCACCACCACTGCCGGGTCACCGTGTGTGACTGCAGCATGTACCTGATAAAGCTCTTAGTGTCTGATTAAATGCAAACCAGGAAAGGAAAAATATGTGGGATAATTTAAAGACCTAAATAATTTGATATAAAGAAATGTAGTTGTTGGTAAGAAGATAACCACACTACAGTTGACATCCTACTTCCTCTCTTCCTCTCTCCCTTTCCTATACTCTATACTGGAGATGATACAGCTACAGGACAGACAGTTCCCCGAATCTAGTGTTCATAACTCCTTTCATCTCTCCGCTATAATGCTGATTGCTATGGATGCTACAAAAGACACACTCTACACTGAGCATGTACTATGGACAGGAAACTGTAGAGGACAGTGATGCTCCTCCATCTCCTCTCCTTTATGATGGAGGGCTGTTATGTCTTCAGGATATACTATGCAAACTTCATTTCCTTTTACTTCTGCCTCACAGCACTGCGTTTGACAAAACCGAGTGAGACTATGTTTATAGCTATGGCAGCATTTTATGACTTCCTTTGTCCTCTGAGGTGGAGTGTGAATATAATGCAACCTAATGGTGGGAGAGCCTCAGGATATAGGCAGTATACAGGGAATCCCAAACCCACAGGCCAGCATGAATGCTTTAAGTTTGTTGTTGAATATGGCCGTGCTGTAAGTAGCAGCAGGCATGTGCAGACATCACCAAGAGGATAATAGGCACTGGGAAAGTGACTTCCATCACTCTGTTCTCACTAAGAGGGTATTTTCAGCTTGGTAATAGTGTCATCCTACAGACTGTGTCCTTAACGGGTGGGAGCCACACCCCAGGGTAGCTCCATCCCAGACTCTGGCTGTGTCAGGCCTGACTCACCGCCTGTTGACTTGGAGCCTGTCAGAGTTCCTCAGCTCTCTGCTTTGAGAGGAGCCAGGGTGGATGAAGTTAAAACGCAAGAGAAGTCTGGCTATATGTTTGGTCTTTTCAACTTCTGTTGCATTTCATAGAGCTGAGGTTTTATACATCATTTCTATTTTATCAGTAATGTAAGGAAATCGACTGTTCAGAACTTTAGGAGTCCTGGGACACAGTGCCGTTGTCTACTCGTAGCCTTCTTCAAATTCACTTTTTTTTAATGTGTGCTTGTATGTATTTATTAATGTATATTCAAATATTCAGACTTTGCTGTCTATCAACCTGTCTCTCTGTCCTTTTTTGCTCATATTGTTTTTATTTTTCCCCCATATTGATTTGCATAGATATATCTGATACATCACGTTTTGCATTCCACATGATGATAATGTTGACCCCTCCCTGCTATAGGGTGAGAAGAAGATGAGCAGTGAGACTCCACACACCATCACCATGGCTCTGGTCAACCCCCAGATGGCATCTGCCTCCGCAGACAGTAAAAACTCCTCCACTCAGCAGCTCTCCATCAGCGTGTGGGTAAAACCTGACACTGTGATATCTAAAACACTGTACTAGCGGTATGGTAACTTAGTTGCACAGGAGTAACACACCAAGAATAGAAATAACAACATAGAATCAGTTTAGAAAAATATAAATTGTGATTGTGATTTCATGTATATGTTGTAAAATAGTCTCTTGTGTCAAACACTGAATCAAACAAATGGTCAAATGTAAAATATGTGATCAACTTTGCTCTGGAAGTTGAGGCAGTAACATAAGCAAACCCTCTGCGTGACTCTCCAGGTGTGCCGCCCTTTACTCCTATAAGCCACGTCGACCCGAGGAGCTGGAGCTGAGGAAGGGGGAGATGGTGGGAGTGTACGGCAAGTTCAAAGAAGGCTGGCTGCGCGGATTGTCTCTCAGATCGGGCAAAGTTGGCATTCTGCCTGGAAACTATGTCACTCCTGTGCTCAGGTGAAAGGCTGTGATCCTCGGCTGCTTGCACTGTGGGAGCTGAATGACATTTGAATTTGAACAGTCATTTAGTGTGAACTGCTGTCATCATGGTAGAAATAAATAACTTCATATTGAATTACACCGCAACACAGGTTCTCCAATTTATATGAATGTGTTTCATTGCCTCACTGTAGAACCTCAGCCAGACTCCTGGAGACCAAAGCAGCTACAGCGTCCTCTAGCACCGGAGCTGGAAAGAGACCCGCAGCCTCCAGGAATCCTACTGTGGTCCTCGCTCTTGATAGGGTGAACACAGATGGAACAGTATACTCAACAGGACAGGTCCCATCTGCCCCGAACGGGGCGCAGCACGCAATGTCATCCGCCGGTGCTGGAAAATCGACCTTGTATGGGGGTTTACAGGGTTGGGACACTGTGAGGCGGGTCTTTAATCCACATAGAGGTGAGTGGGGAAACGGCGGCATTTGTCTTCTAACACTAATTCTACACCTTGGTTGAATTAGAGATTTAGCCAGTTTCTCAATCTTCTTCTTTTTCGCGTTCAGGCTCAAACCAATACGCCCGTACTTCCATTTCAAGCCTCCCATCCAACTCGCAGCACTTTGCACAAGTTCAGCCGTCCGGTTACTCGCCTGCCTTGCAGAGGAAGAAAAACAGCAGCATCCTTCCCAGCCCTGGCAGACCACTGGGCCAGATGTCTGAGCCAACAGCGCCACCTGCTGCTGCTATCCTCAAAGACAGAGACTTGTCTGCTTCTCAAGAGGCAGCATTTCAGCACGACAGACCGTTCACAAATGGCCCTCATTCAATTCTAGTCAGACCTCACCCTCACAAGAACAACACAGACAAGGTACTGTAAGACTGTTGATTTCCTCTGAGAGACTTGAATTGGTCTTTGGTCTTATTTACTTTTTATAAATATTTTGTTGTAGATGACATTATAAGTCAAACTCCAAGTGCTTCTATCATCACTGTTCTACATTCACCTTACAAGAAATCTTTTTCTTCCCCAGCCTGCAAAGTCAGTGCGGTTTCTCACAGAGGAAGACAACGCTCCTCCAAGACTCCAGACCTCCTCCTGGTCTTCCGGGAATCAGGTTGCCTCCGCTGGCCGCCCTGCCCCCCCTCCCCTAGAAGTGTGGGCCCCATCACTCACCCTGGGAAGAGACGGACCAGGGATCATTCTCAAAGAGGGCAAGGCTCCTATTCTAAAGAAAGGCCTGGAAACCTCCATGTCAGATCTGAATTCCAACCCTCAGAAACCACTGTCATCACAGTCACCATTATCAGCAGCGTCAGCTCAGTTCAGCCCCAGTAGGTAAATTGGATTCCTGTCTTCTCGCTCATAAATAAAGAGCAGTGATTGATTATCAGACGGGTGGAGTAGAGTCAGGACATTGTTGTAGATGTGATTAAATCGACAGTAACCTTGAACAACTGTTGTTCCTTCTTTCCTCAGACACCGAGTCGTGACAACATATTTAGCTCAGACGGACTCCGAGCTCAGTCTGCTGCAAGGACAGGTCGTCTTGGTCCACAGGCCTCGACCAGACGGACGGATTCTGGTTACTCAGGAGAGCAATGGCCAGACAGGCTTATTCTATAGTAGTATTTTACAGGCCCTAGAGAGGCTCAGCTGACTGTGTAGTAATACTGAAGTAGTGTATATTTCTATATTCTATAGTACTGTGTTAAAACTGCCAAATGACTTGACCAACCTGCTGAACAACAGAAGGCCTGTGTGTTTTGTGTTCCATAGGTTAATACTGCCAAATCCTGCCCTTGAGACGTTTGAGTGCATTTGAGAGTGTGGTTAAATGTTATGAGATATTTTTGTGTCCTTCATTGTATGTGCATGTTTGTTACACATGTACTATTATAAGATTTGCACAAAAACCCACCTAATTGACTGTTCCCTATTTAATACCCATGTTACACGCATTGGTGAGTGCCTTTGTCATAACCCACAAAGAAAACAAACTAATATATTTAGCAAATTACATGAGATAACATATCTGTAATTGCTTATGTGGAAATAAACAATGCTTCCAAAACATAGTCTGGTACATACACAAGTGCACTAGGTACTAGGTACAAGACAGCAGAGGTGATTCAGTGATTGCAATTATTACCAAATAAAACTCTGGCAAATTCTGTAACTCTCTGGACTTGGATTTTACACCTCTGTTAGACAGTTGTTTTTCTGACAAAGTCGCCAGGCAAAAAATGGCATAGGATTCAAGGATTTATTTGTCACATACATCATTACAGCAGCAATGGGCAGTGAAAATTGAGTTGTAGCTAACTGGCTGTACATAAGTATAAATATAAACAAGATTAGAAAGTGTTTAAATAATTTTAAATACTAAGTCTAAGCATAGTCAATTTACAACAAGCATACATGCATATAATATTGTCCAATCACATTAACTTCATACTGGCAACAGCAATCATGGCATTTGATTATAGTGGCTTCTGGATTGCAGCATTTCCTACAGTAATAAACTGGACCCACTCCCCTCCTCTCCTGAGGAGCCACTGTACTGCGCAGGCGCAGACTGAGCTAGTCCTGACAACAATCCATCGGATGTGAGCCGTTCATGATATGGGCACTGCGTTGGCATTTAAATCATCTCGGTAACATACAAACAGCAACCAAGATATTTACAACTCATTCATTGTGATTAGACAAATAAGACTAATCTTGTTGCAGTTTTACCATGCCGGTAAGTCGCCACGCCTCTTTGGATTTTTTTGTTTTGTTTGCAAACGGGTTCCTCCCTTCCTCCGACCTCAATGATGTGATGCTAACCAGTTAGCAAACGTTAGCCTACCAGTTATCATTGGTCTAGTTTATAATGGTACTTATGTTTTGGCTGTTTATTTGCAACATTAAACGTTATTTCAATTCACTCGACATTTAGTGATATCGATATTTGATTTTGAGTGGATATATTTCCATAAATGTTGTGTTGGCTGTCGCTGGTGCTCTCCAGTTAACGTTACTCAGAGTTAGCTTTGTTGCTCGCCTAGCAACCTAGCAAGGCATCGCTAACTCAGTCTGTGCCACAGAAGCTAACGTTAGTAACAAATGTAATGAACAAATAATTGAGCTGTAACGTTATATAAACGTGTTTCACAAACATCAGTTGTGACAATGTGGCTCAACAGAAATGGGGAGGTTTGCTAACGTTAATAGTTACTACATTGGCTATTAGAGTTTAGGTCATGTCAAGCTTACATTCTATGATATTACTATCTGTTATGACATTCCCTCTTTCCAGAGCAACAAGCTTGATAAACCCGAGAAGTTGGAAGTCAGCGACAATGTCAAGGTGGTGGTGAGATGTCGTCCTCTCAACCAGAAAGAGAAGATGATGGGCCACAAACAGGCCGTCAGTGTGGACGAGATCCGAGGGACGATCACTGTCAACAAACTGGAGACTCTCCACGAACCTCCCAAGACCTTCACCTTTGACACTGTGTTTGGACCAGACAGCAAGCAGCTGGATGTTTACAATCTCACAGCCCGCCCCATTATTGACTCAGTATTAGAGGGGTACAATGGTAAACTTTAGCATAAAGCATTTTCATTAATAAATCATTACTGGAAAATCTGTGACAGCACTGTAATGGCTGTTCACTATATTCACTATATTGAAACAGGCACACTCATGCATGTTTGGTAGCCTCATTTCATAGCAGTGATATTAGAATTACAGATTTGAATGTAGCTGTTATGTATAGCCTCTATTATTTTACCCATACTGAACAGTAATTTACATACATATCCGTTATCCATACTGGTACTGGCATTTTGATACTGAGCCCTGTTGTCCATTTCAGGCACCATCTTTGCATATGGGCAAACTGGCACAGGGAAAACCTTCACCATGGAGGGTGTGAGGGCAGTGCCAGAACTCAGAGGGATAATCCCTAACTCCTTTGCTCACGTCTTTGGTCACATCGCTAAGGCAGAGGGTGACACTCGGTAAGACAACAGCCAAACACTTTTCGTCTACTCCAACTTATCTGATATAACACAACAAGGTAGCGCTTTATGTTATTTGCAGTTTCACAATTCAACATTTATCTGAAATGATGCACACACATTTACGCCTACAGGTTTTTGGTTCGTGTATCATACCTGGAGATTTACAATGAGGAAGTGCGGGACTTGCTGGGCAAGGACCAGATGCAGAGGCTAGAGGTAAGAGGATGGTTATTTGCAACACTTTAATCATCAGTGATTTAGAACAAAACTATCAGAACGGTAACTGGTTTATTGTTTAGGAATTTGCTGTAAAAAGCACTACAGTCATTTTTTCACCTTCACTTGTGAGGTTTGCAGAAGCTGGCATAGTTGCCATTCTTGCATTTAGTGGTTGATTGTGCCCATTTGTTCCATTACAGGTGAAAGAAAGACCAGATGTTGGTGTATATATCAAAGACCTTTCTGGTTATGTTGTGAACAATGCTGACGACATGGACAGGATCATGACGCTGGGGCACAAAAATCGTAAGCAGCATATCTGACAACATTGGATTGAAATTAAATCAAAGTTTTATACTTAATTTGTCATTGATACTGCAACTCTTTCTATGAGATATTGGGAAATTGAGAAAACAGTGTGCCTCCTGTCTCTCATGTGGGAGTGCAAGTGGAGAAAATGTGTACCCTTGCATTATATCCAGCATCAATTGGATTTGTCCAATCAATGGTCAACAGTGACATTGTATAGCAAATGAAATCACTGTTAGTATTTTCATATTCAAGCCTGAAGTCAACACTAGCTTTCAAACTCAAGGGCTTAAGTGTAGGAATTGCTTGCTGCCAATCATACAGAAAATATTTGAACATAAAACTTATTTTAATAAACTACAAAAACATATTTAAGGCAAGGCAAGTTTATTTGTATAGCACATTTCAACAACAAGGCAATTCAAAGTGCTTTACACAAAACATTAAAAGCATTAATGCAAAGAAAAGAAACATTATAAAAGGACATTTAAATGCAATTATTAAAATAAAAATAGAATAAAATAGAAACTAAATAAAAATAAGATAAGATTAAAAATATGAGAGAGTTGCAGTGCAGTGCAAGAAATGAATCAAAAGCCTCAATAAAAGTCAGCGGCAAACAGAAAAGTCTTCAGCTGTGATTTAAAACAGCTGAGAGTTGTAGCAGACCTGCAGTTTTCTGGGAGTTTGTTCAGATATGTGG
>CABFOP010103301.1:0-10647 GCA_900683385.1 Anoplogaster cornuta | reverse complement strand
GTCAGACGACAGTAGTAGACACTGGACCATGGTGGGATGGGGACCGTTATCGGGAAAAAACACTAACCAAGCTACAACGGACAAACAGAGTTCTGGACACCACATTTCCCACACCCGTCTTCACGTCGGCGGGGTTCGTGCTGTAATTCACCACTCTTTGCTCGGTGCTACAGAGGAAAACATTCAGGAAATCCATCTCCCAGAAATAGCGACTGGACTACACTGCGATGTGGACCTTTATCGCTGAAACACCATAACCGAGCTATATTGGGCAAGTGGACTTCTGGACACCACATTTACCACACCAGTCCACATTTCGGCAACGTACGGCGCCATCCTTCGCTCGCTGCTAATGAGGTAAACAAAAAACGAAACCAAAACACTTGTAATCGCTCATACTACCTTTAAAGGTAGTACGAGCAATTCTGAGTGTTCTTTGTTTACCTCATTAACAGCGACCAAAGAATTGCGCCATACGGTGCCAAAATGTGGAGTGGTGTGGTAAATGTGGTGTCCAGAAGTCCTCTTGTCCAATATATCTCGGTTACGGTGTTTCAGCTACAAAAGTCCATATTGTGGCGAATTCCGGCGTACTCATTAAGGTAGATGTATTTCCTGAATGCTTTCCTCGGTTGCAGCGACCAAAGAACGGTGAATTACAGCACCGAAGCCCACTGACGTGAAGACGGGTATGGGAAATGTGGTGAAGTCCTTGTCCCACCATGGTCCAGTGTTAATTACTCGAGCCTGGTTTTCCGAGTTGCAAGTAGGCAGATAGGTAGGCCATCCAATCATTTCATTCCAGCCAAATGGGCCATCTAATCAATTAATTCGAGCTGAAGGGCAAGTTACGTAGACACGTAATACTACTTATTGCAGTATTACGGCCGCTACAGACATCGGATTTTTTTCATTATTTTTTCAGAGGGCTTGATTTATTGATTTCTGTCAGGATATAAAGACAATTTCTACTAATATAACCAAAAATGCTGCTCAGAATATTGCTCATACTACCATTAAGTCAAAACTTTAATCCTCTTTAGAGCTTTTGTTTATGCAACAGAATGGAAGTGGGACCACAGGCAAAGAGTGATGACTGTAAAATATAGCCAAATACATTACTGTCAGTCTTTGGCACCGATGTGACTCTCGAAACACAAATATATTCAAAATATATTCATAGCTTGCAATGTAACACCTGTTTCCATAGGAAAGTGGTCAATGATATCACAATTACCTGAAAAAGACCTTGCTTGTTGAAATACTGCGACAAAGAATTGGAAGCTTGACTCTAGTTTGAGGATATATTGTTCCATTTGTGCCCCAAAACTACATTTTTCCACCACCTGGTCAAAAACATGTGGGATGTGAGGTGTACACTTCCACTCTTCTTGTATGCTGGCATGGATGGTACCTGGTTGTGTAGGTGCCATGTCTGATAATCTGCCTCCGTACACCTCCTGTTGAAGATGGACCTGAAGTCTATCTTCACCAACTGCCACTCGGAGCGATGACTGACATGGCCGAATATCCTGGAAAATAACCAAGCACGCTGCCTTGTCTGGTATACACATAACATGCTATTGATAATGATCAAGTAAATGTACTTAAGAGAGCACAATGGGTGGTAAAGGTAGAATCTGAATGCCATATTGTTTCTGTATAGATTAAGTTTGAAGTGATACTGCCTTGTTAGTGAAAAGCTCCAGAATGCTCTGAAAGTTTTTCTTCTGAAAGCCTAAGCTAATCAGAATGAATGCTAATATTTTGCAATAGTCAAAAGGAAACAGAATCCAAGGTTATGAGACTAACCAGATAAATATTGCATCTTGAGCTAAATTGAGTGGGTGTGCTTCTCTGCACTGACCCCCCTCACCATTCATACCACGACAAATTTATCACAATCAATCTGTCAATTAGCTCTCGAGGCACCAGACCATGACAGGCACTTACTGTAAAAATGAGTACAAATTGAAGAAAACAGTGCATGATGGTCTTATGAGAACTAATGGCATATCTGCCAGCAGAGAGATTCCATTCTGAACAACTGTCTATTCTCAGTAAAAACCTCCCAACATTTTCCAAACACTGCCCCGTCCTCACCCCACTCCCCAAAGTGCCATTTCTTCTACTTCAGAGTATTGCAGCAAATAGGAGGGAGTAAGTAATTTCTGTGCTCCTTTTCTCCTATTCTCTTCTCTCTCATTGCTGTCACTCCAGCTGTGCCCTAGAGTGCTCGCTACAAAGTCGGCTGTCAGTCTGTCATTTATGGCAGGTGTCATGAAACATTAATGCAGTGGCTGTGGAAACCCTTTGGTAACATATCCTGAAGTTCTAAATATCTGCTGCAATGAGGGAATAATGTTGTGTCATACCATATGCATGCACTTGAGCTCTGGGCTATTCTAATAATAAATGTGAAAACACAAAAGGGAACTTCATAAATCTGGTTTCTGAGGACACACAGAAAGATAGTCACTGCTCTGCCCACTTTTTTATGCTGTTAAAACTTATTGAGCCCAACTTTCCCAAGTGTTATTTTTTTTGGATCATTTTGATCATTATCTCTCATGTTCTTCAAATGGACAGTTATGCTGTTGCTGGCAGCATTGATCTTCTGTGATCATAATCTGGAGACATACAGTATTGATGTTGGGTAGACCTTGAGAGAAATCTTTTTTATTCATGAAAGGAAAACAGGCAGTCAATAATGCTGAATCTAGCAGGGTTGGATATAGATGCACACACCATAGGCTTGGATGAAGACAGACATGCATTCATGCACACATACAATATGCACGCACACACACTATTAGTTTTAAATTTGATATTCGCAATTTGATTGACTGATTATTACTCACGTCATGATGAGAGTCTCTTCCCCTGGCTCTCCAAGCACCCCATCCACAAAGAGAGGCGAGCTGGTGAAGCTGTACTTGTTCCACTGTCGACCTTCATCAAAGCTCAACCTGGCAACAAAAATATACATTACACAAGGGACCAATGCTAATCCCCCAACTGTGTGCACAAGCTAATGACCCTGAGAGTTGTCTAACAATTTCATTTCATATTCCACACAGCTGCGACGTGATGCTCTGTGAACACTGAACAGAGAGAGCTAGACTACATTCAAACATGATAAGGTGAAATTGAACATTTGTTAAAGAATTCTATTCCATGGCTGGTGGGTTTCAACTCTAATAGTAACGACCCCCTGTTCTAAGACATACTAATCAGCCTTTGTTTGACTAACTTGAGACTTGGAGCTTCCTCCGAAGGAATTAGTCATGCTGTGACAAATGGCATCTCAGGCATAATGACTCACCACAGGTGTCGGATGGGAAGCGGAGTGTGTCTTATTGCAACTAAGGCTCCTCCTTGGTCTAGGTACAGCACGGCATACTCTTCATCAAAGATCTTCAAGCAGACGAGAGAGAATGCTCAGCAATGGAAGTTGACTATTGCTTGTTATCTTTTAACTTTCATGCTAATGAAAAATCATAGCCTAAAATCTGAGACATACAGACAACACACACCTGCACATACCCACAAGAGAGTTCCACTTTACACTACAAACACACAAATGAGTTACAGTGTAGTTCACATAAGCAAGGTGGTAATAGGACATCTCATTAGAACATCTCACATAAAAACTGTGTACGTGGAGACGCAAAAACACACACACACACACACACACACACACACACACACACACACACACCACATCATGTCATTGCCGTCCTTGATTAGAATCAAGTCCTATAAATTCAAAACGGCGACATCAAATGAGGACAGGGCCTCCCACTGGCGTTGTATGTAGTGACTGAATCAAATTACTCTTCAGATCTCATTTGATTATCATCCTCCAAAAAAACTGGCTAGTGTGTGAGGATTAAAAGGCTGTGATAAAATCAGGATGATGATGATGAAGAGCAGGGAAGAGGGGAGAGGAGGGCGATACCCTGGAAAGGATGGTGGGTCAATCGGTCTATGGTGCCCCCTATGACTAGAGGCTATGTTTTGGTTTATATGAAAGGGGGGGGGGGGAAATAATTTGGGCACATGGTTTAGGAGCAAATATCCCCCAAAAAAAAGGTTGTGGGGCTGCAGGTTCCAGGCTGCAAATAAAATTAATAACGTAACATTACACCATCTAGTGCTGTGTACATTCAAAGAAAATGTCCAAAATCAGTCATTTGATGGGAATTGATTCACACCTGAAAACAATAGTAACATGATTATATTATATTATATTATATTAAGTACTCTCACCTGTCTCCAAGTGTTGCCAGCGTCCGGAGTGATAAACACACTGACATTGTTGGTCAACTCTGAGCCAATGGAGCCTTGAGGGGGGCAGTGATTAATATAATACATGGAAGGACACAAGCTACAGTAAGTGTACCACAAGGCATACAGTACTTATAGTCTATACAATGCAACTTTAAAGCCCCAATTGAGAATGTATAGAGCAATACAAATGTATAGCACTAGCTCTGCTAATTTTAGAGTTTGACTTGTACAGTATATCGAAAAAAAAAGAAGAAAAAAAACATTTTCCATCCTGGCAAATGTTTTACAGCTCCGTTTTTTAGCTGTCACATACGGTTAGTCAAAATCAAAAGCTCCATCAATTTGAAAGTGAAGACATGGCGGCAATCCAATGAATCCAAAACATAAACAAAGCCACACGTTGGGCAGCAATGTTTCAATAGGGGGCCCCCAAACTGGTTAAACATGAGGCTGGAACCCCAAGTGTTTCAGAGGCATGGTGGAGCTCTACCATTGTCTTAACCCCTTCCCTGGGCCCAGTTAGCTTTACACTCCCAACATTTAAGCCTCCTTGAGGGGGAGGTTAAGTTGCTGTCAGACTGAGAAGTCATAAGCTAACTACAAAAATCATTTATATGTTATGTCCCCTTAAACCTGTTTCAGCCACAGTGTGATACAAAAGTCCAGACACCCACGCTGGCAGAGTACGTTTGGCCTTCTCCTGAGGTGTGTGCCAGTGTCACAGTACCAGTCCACGAGGGAGAAAATATCACTGTGGTGTGAAGTCACCAGAGGGGGCTGGTGATCTCATTGAGCACATTTACTTCCTCTTCTGTGCTCTCGAGAAGTGACAAGGGCTAAACCATGATGATTATTGTTTTAGGTACTGTGGGCTGGGTTCCTATGATATTATTTGCCCCTGTTCAAATGTGAGATGACACATGCATGAGTGTCAGGTGCCAGTGGGAAGTATAGACTGATGGTGAACAGGGACATACAATTGAAAAAAAGGAGAAAGAGCAAGTGAAAACACTCATAGTTTCTATGCTGTAGATTGCAATAAAACACAGTATTGAGAGCCGCAGTGCCACATTGCAAATAGCACTGCACTGACATGAGTTGAGCGCCAAGATTTTCAACTGACAGCTTTAACTGGAAGAGGCAAAGGGATCTCTGTTGGCTTTGTCTCTTCGAGTTAGCATAACACTCTGTATGGCAACTCATGCACATCAACTGTAAATGGCATGGCCAAAAGACAGCTGGAAAAAACAATATTTCAGGATTTGTTTTTTCATATCTCCATTGTTTTCTCTGAGGAATTACATTTAAGAAAACCTTAAATACACAATCTGGAATTTATTTGAGCATCCCAATTTTGGGTATGTTCACATAATCTTCTTGAAGAGTTTTTGCAATTTATGTAACTCATTTCTACTCTAAATGCAAGTCTGTTTTAATCCAGTTTTCAAACTGTACAAATGTAAACAGAATGTATGTATGTAAAAAAAAAAAATAGTGCATGGGACACCAGGGCTTCAACACCAGAGTTTTAATAGGAAAAACCTTCAACATTGACCTATGACCTCAGGAAGTCCACCTCACCCACCTGATGCCACAATGATCCCAGGTGATGAGTCCTTGCTGGCTATGTTTCCAGATGTGTAGGGATTGGCAGACACATGGAGATGGAGGTGTAATGAACAGTATGGCTGTGGAAAAGATAAACAAACCAAAGAGATACCCAGAATCAAAACTCTCATAAGAACATTGTGAACATGTTATCACAAACACCATTTCCCCCATTGGCTAGTCTCACCATTAATTTTGATTGGGATAACCTTTACTGACACAATTCTCATTACGACCCAGCAAAATGCCAGTAGTGAAAGCCATGTTGTGACAGGCTGTTCAGAGGTTTATTAAAACTCTGACATTTCCTGACAAATGACTGTATAATACGGGAGGAAGGTGAGGCATGTCACAGAATCACTAATTAGTTAATCAAAAAGAGGATTATTTTTGTATATAAAGTGTTGAGAAAATGTGTTAATTACCTTGCTGCGTCTGTGCTGACGTATGCAGCAATGGCACAAACAATAAAATCTACGCCTATCTTTTCTACTACTGTATCTTAGTCCAACTACTTTTCAATTCAAGAACACATCACTAGAGGTTGATTGATTGAAGTAGATGTGATGTGATCAAAAACCACTTACACATTAAAGAATATATAAAACTAGATTCTCAACTCTGGCCATTGAGTGAAGAATCTACTACAGTATAAGAAATGATCAACTTACAGAGGTTTTCTGGTAAAGAGATGAATAAAAAAATAAGTCTCTGTCTTCTGTCTGACACCTCTTTCTGTCTGCGTTTCTTAAATGGGAGGTCAGCTCATTGGACTGAATCAGAACGGCTGACCTTTTAGCTCAACAGCCTCTGAGTACTCAGCTTTGACGGGCGCTGCTCTTTCTGAGCTCAGCCCTCATCGCTGCTGGGATCAGTCAACTTCTGTCAAGGCTTTTGTTTGATGGGAGCACACACATACGGAAATATGCATGAACATACACACACACATACACACAGTCAGACACACAGACACTCACGGTTACACAGTGGATGCTGTTGCCCCTCAGGTCTTTGCTTGGGGCCTGCAGTAACCTCCAGTCTCTTCCTCTATTGTAGGTGATGTAGGTCTTCACTTGGTTATCTGTCTTTTTGTTGGCAAGGAACATCCCTTTAATCCCTGCTACCTAGGAAATTAGAAAAGAAATATTGCTTTCACCTTCAAATGAAAACAGACGCAGACTTTATATGTCCAAGTGATATTAAGCATTTCCATATCCTTGCACTGCCGGGGGAAGTCATTTCACAAAACACATACGATACACTGCAATGCAAATCACATGCCCTTTGGCAACACACAAACACTCATACATGCTTACTTCTGTATTTGCCGCAAAACTCAATACAGGTACATACACTGAGTGGGAAACGATTGATTGTTTGGGGACGTAATTAGTAATCAATGTATATCATAAACATAAATGTGACTCATTCTTGGAAATAACGTAGAGATACTGAGTTAAGTCGATGACAGTTGCATCAGGCAATGAAACTGCACTTCAATATTTGACGGATACTTCAATCTCGCTTCAAGCAGAGATTTAGCATATGTTACGTTTCAGGTGGTGACCCCAATCAAGCCAGTGGATTTGATTCTATCGCCGAGGCCTAATAAAGAGATGTAGTTTTATCCTACATTGATGCTGATATGTCTTTCTAAAAATCATGTCTTACGTACCTGAGATCCAGACCAGAACTTCAACAACACCCACTCCACACACACACACATCTTTTGTATCAAATGCATTTTGTGAACTAATATCTGTACTTATTCATCAAAGAAAGGAATAATCTCATCTCAGGCAAAAATCTATAACCCTGGCACAGTCCCCTGTTGCCTTTGTTGATGTCAGCGCTTTGAAGCTGCTTTGTATTCACACAATGTGCTCTGGAAAGGGTAGACCTACAGCAGCAGGGTTTGCTTCCAAAATAGCAAATTAGGTACATTTCATCGTCTCTACCTCCTAGATCTAAAATATTGATTGGTATTCATAATAAACTTGTGTGCTTGGCACTCATCAGGCAGGCCTTTACTTGACGCTGTTATCGAAAGGAATTTCCCAAAAGGGAAACTGCAGACTTGAAAACAAAAACTGTGTCTCGGGTGCAGCATACCAATCCAACCCAAATGCTTCTTCTAGCACAGCATGCTACTTTTAACCAAATATAACATCATTATAAACTAATATGTGCTACTGTATTATGGAGAACCTCTGCTACAGGACACACATATGTTTGAAAAGGATAGATAGATAGATAGATAGATAGATAGATAGATAGATAGATAGATAGATAGATAGATAGATAGATAGATAGATAGATAGATAGATAGATGTAGGTATTTACTGTTTATAGATTGTAGATTTGTAGATTGAAATGTGTTCAATGAGATGCATTTCAATACCAGGTGTAAATAGCTGCCAGCTTAATCAGACCAAGACACAATCTGCCTATGAGACACATGTTAATGCCAAGTGTAAACATGGGGAATGAAAACAAATGAAGATAAAAGAAGATAGACAACATTTTGGCCCAAGTCAGATACACAGTGCATCAACATGTTTGTTTACCTCGTACAGGTCAACCATGACATTGCCCTCTGGGCCCATGCTGCTGACCACGTTCTCCAGGGCCAGGGTGTAGTAGACCCCTGCCGTCTCTGACACATACAGGTTGTAGGTGTCATTCTGGTTCCATTCTTGGACAGCCGCCACAACACGATTTTCATCGGTACTGATCACATGGAGGTCCTGGGAGAGACGCAGCGTCAACCAGGAAGTTAAAGCGGTATAGGATCTCATTGGCTGTTGAAATCTCCAAATGAAGGGTTTCATTGTGATGTTTGATTTAAAATTATTCTTGATATGAAAGTGAAACACACAAACAATACGAGGTTATTATTGGTTATCTTGTGTCTTTAAAGAGGAGCAACATTTTAGAAGACAATCACTTGTGGTTTGTAACACTGAGAAATGTCTACTGCAAAAAGAAAGAACATAAATAAGTAGTGTTTTAGAATGGACCCTTCAAATATAACCTCTTAACTACTATTTAGTTCATTGCTTTTATCACTATCTACTTGATTGCTTTTTTGCATATGTCTCATTGAATATACCTGAATATGGTCTTTTGAATATGACACTTCATTCATTCTCAATAGAATGTAATAAATCAATGAGTAACCTCATGCCCAGTGCTTAATTTGTAAATAATGAGCTCATAGTGACCGGGAAGGGGGGCGATAACGGGAATTCGAGGGACTGGAGCGCAGGTCATACACCATATGCTACGGCTCTGGCTCCTTTTCTCTCTCCTCCATGTTAGCATCCACAGCACCAGCACCGCTAGCAAGGCTGTCTGGTCACTTCGCAGGCGGTTCTGAAGCTCTGGCTTTCCCGAAGAAACTTAAAATATTGTTTTTCCTCTTGGCCATTTTGTACTTTTCTTTGACTGAGTTGTGCGTCTGATTTCTACAATGGACTTTACGTTTACGCATTTTTTTCCCTTTTCAAGCACATAAAAACCAGATAGGCGCAACATTAACTAACAGAGGTGCTGGAGTTCAAATTAAGCACTGATCGTGCCTAATTTACTTTAAATACAACTATCATTTGTAAAAGATTTGATTTTCTTCTTACAATCACAGGTCATGAATTCTTACGTCTCAACAGTAGATGCAATGTTTTAGATTCTATATTATTTTTACATCCCTGCTGAGCTTAATCATATTCAATAATCAGAATCACTACATCCTCCAGATTCAGGTATTTCTTGCTCAGAGGATACTGCGATTATTAACACAAAGTCAAACGTATTGGGCAGACATCATGCAGCGGAGGCCATGATGTTTGGTTGTGAGTTTCATCTACCTCTGACTGTGCCAATAACACCTTGGAGTGAGCCGAGAGCAACTGGGGCGCCCAGTGCTTGATTGAATAAAACATGTTTAATTGTCAATGGTGATGTGAAGAGGGAGGCCATTTGCACACACAGTTTCTTTTGGCCTTGATTCACTCATAAATACCAAAGAGAGCTTCACGCAGAGCCAGCTGTGAAGTGCTGCAATTTGGGCCCACGTTCTGACAAATGTGTGAGATTATTTGAATATATTATTTATAATCATATAATTTGAATGCAACTTCAACAAACTGGTACAAGAATAATAACTACATTTTAAATGTGTCTAATCCCATGTCAAAATACAGACACTGACAGAATACCCATTAATTAACTGAATTCTGAATTCAAGTCTCTTGTATTTCTTTTGCTTGTTTGAATTTTTGGCCATCAACTGAGTTATTGGTTACCTTGGGCAAGGTGTACTTTGGCAGCTTCATGGGTGTAAAGACATCTCTTTTGGCTGACACATAGTAGATTGGTCGCCCCCCACTTGACACCTGAAGGTGATAAAACAACTGAATGAAAATTAAGAAAACAAATGAGGCATTTTCACACAACAGGGACATATTAAGCTGCACTAATCATGAAAGAATGACTTTGGAAATATGCAATAAATTGACACATTCTGTCTCTAACATTGCTCTAATGTTTTTCTGATCAAACTGGCCAATTACCTACCTGGACAAACACATACTCATCTTGCACCACCAGGGAATTGGGGTCAATGTAGCCAGGGAATGGCTTGCCCTTGTTGGCGTCTGTGCAGTTTTGCAACTTGCAGGTGACATACAGCGCCTCTGCTCCCACGCATATACACACACACACACACACACACACACACCCACACAC
>CABFOP010103297.1:0-10738 GCA_900683385.1 Anoplogaster cornuta | reverse complement strand
ACACACACACACACAGAGAGAGAGAGAGAGAGAGAGAGAGAGAGAGAGAGAGAGAGAACAGCCCATTACAGAACTTGAGTCCTTTGTCAGTGCCACCAGCAGGTACCACAGTACACCACCTGGGGGCAGTGTTGCAGCTCACATCTAAATTCCAGCCTCATGACTCCTCTCTGATTAGTTCAACTTTATACAATTCTCTCTTTGCGCCTTCCAATAAAACAAGCCTAGAATCTATTCTTAGACTTTCCTTTGTTCTCTAAATCTGTTAAAGCTTTAATATTCCTAAAGTCTACGCTGAGAAAAATTAGACAGTGGGAGACAGAAAATGAGTCCTCTTCACTGTATGATGGAGTAGAGGCGGTTCATGGCAATTATATGTGGGGAATGAAAACAGATCATCTCCCATGGCAGATTTAACAGTGTTGTCATTATAACCAATATAAAATGATTCTCTTCCACCCACAAAAATAAACAGCACAAATCAGTGAGTATAAAATAGATGTCTGTCGGTGAGTGCGTGTGTGTTTACCAGCTCCGATCACTCTCTCAATGCGGATCCGGGATGGGTCGATCTCCTTAGTGAACTCGTGGACGGCCTGGGTGGGGTCTTCATAGGTATCAGGGTCAACGTAGGTCTTTATCCCCGGGAATGGGACTGAGGAGAGAGAGAATGATAGAAAGGTGTGTGAGAGAGATTTTTCATATCATGACCAGGGATGTAGTGGAGGGTAAACCCACCTACACTCACTTTTTTACTAGTATTACTTATACTACAACTTTTACTACTACTACTACAACTATTACTACTGTTACTACTACTACTCGTACTACCTGCTACTGCTACTACTACCACTATTATTACTACTGCCTCTTTCCACCAATAGCTTACTCCTCGTCGGTTCTTTCCCTGAAAGGAAGCAGCGTGGTGAGGTGGGTGGAGTTTAAACCCCTACTAAAAGCAAGCATCCTCCCTGCTGACGTGTCCTTGAGCAAGACACTGAATCCCTACCAGCTCCAGGACTGTTCTGTAGCTGAACGTGACCTCTGACCTCCCTGTGGAGGGGCAGGCAACCAAGAAGATGAATGTCTTCTTCGAGGATCAATACAATATCACAAAAAGCACAATCACTCGTCTCTAATGCATGAACCGGCACCAGCAATACCCCGAGGAGACCGTTCTCCTCTAAAAGCTCCTCTCAGCACCACACTCATTGCTGAGGCTGGAGACGGGATTCAACCAATAAGGGTTTTTGAAGACCAATCTTTTTGGATTGAAGCTGCCGCTAGCCCATATTTAGTACCGATATTTAATATCTTTAAATCTGACCATTTGCATCCCCAAGAAATGAAAAGGATTCAGCATTTCCTCCAGAATGTTATTCTTGTCAGGGTGGGAAAGCCTCTGAAACAGCATTTAGACCACGGGGCACTAAAACTCTCCACTGAAACCCATACTAAAGAAATTATTTTAGGCGGGTTTTCAGCTCCTCAAGTCAGGGTGAGGTTTCACTGCAGGTTTTACAGACTGACGCCCCTGAAGCTGTTGATTAAAATCCTCCTAACCCACTCTGGAATGCTTTCTCTGGTCGGCCATCTGATGGTATAATAATAACAACAATAAAAAACTCATATTCATGCATACTTGTGTGGAATTTAGGATTATGCTGATATATAGACTTCAACTAGCTGTGGAGGTGGGCAACACTGACTGGCCAATATCAGATTTTTAATCAAAGGGCAATATCCGTCCACTAGCCCTATATATCGGAAAGGAAAAGAATGCCATAAAATGCCATTCCAGGGAGAGCAAAGCCGCTGCGGTCGTGCGCGCCGCCATCTACCGCCTTTTCCAGGATCGGAAAGGAGGAAGAAAAGGAGAGGAAATACAGGGAGGAGAGCCATCAGAGACGTCAAAAGAGCCTACAGGGACAAGTTGGAGTCCTACTATCACAGCTCCGACCATAGAAGCATGTGGTGTGGACTACGCTCCATCACCGACTAGGGAGAAATAGCAGTGATGCCCAGCCCGCCGCCTCTCTTCCCGACGAGCTCAACACCTTCTACGCGCAGTTTGAGGCGAGCAACCCCATCCCTGCTGCGAGACTATCTGAGGACCAGGACGACTGCACTCTGTCCCTATCCACGGCTGATGCGAGGAGAGCTTTTAAAAGAGTCAACCCTCGGAAGTCACCAGGGCCAGATGGCATTCCAGGCCGGGTCCTCAGAGAGTGGGCCCGACCAGCTAGCGGAGATATTCACCGCTGTATTCAACCTCTCCCTGAACCAGTCTGCAGTCCCCACCTGCTTCAAGCAGTCTACCATTGTCCCCGTACCAAAGAAACCCTCCATCAGCTGCCTGAATGACTACCGCCTTGTAGCACTGACCTCCATCATTATGAAGTGCTTCGAGCGGTTAGACAGAACCCACATCTGCTCCTCCCTTCCTGACACCTTGGACCCCCTTCAATTTGCATACCGCCCCAACAGATCTAAGGACGACGCCATCACCCTGACAGTGCACACCGCCCTCCCCCACCTGGATAAGAGTGACACATACGTGAGGATGCTGTTTATAGATTACAGCTCAGCATTCAACACAATTGTACCCGCTATCTCGTCCCCAAGCTCAGGATCCTGGGTCTCAACATCTCCCTTTGTAACTGGATCCTGGAGTTCCTGACGGGCAGATCCCAGGTGGTGAGAATGGGTAACCTCTCCTCCTCTGCACTGACCCTGAGTACCGGAGACCCTCAGGGCTGCATACTCAGTCCCCTCCTGTATGCCCTGTTCACGTATGACTGTGTGGCCACGTGCAGCTCCAACATCATCCTTAAGTTTGCAGATGACACCACCATCCTGGGTCTCATCTCCAACAATGATGAGACCGCCTACAGAGAGGAGGTCAGTGCCTTGGCAACATGGTGCCAGGACAACCATTCTCTCTCAATGTCTGCAAGACTAAGGAGATAATTGTGGACTTCAGGAAGTGACAGGGGGAGGGTCATGCCCCCATTCACATCGAGGGAGCTGAAGTGGAGAGAGTCCTTCCTTGGTGTGTTCATCAGCGACGACCTCTCCTGGTCCAGGCGATTGGACGCGGCAGAAAAAACTGCCCAAAAGTGCCTATACTCCTGAGGAGACTCAAGAAGTTCGGCATGTCTGTCAAAACTCTCACCAACTTCTACTCACTGGCTGCATCACTACATTGCAGCTGCTCCGTTGCTGATCGCAAAGCCCTCCAGAGGGTGGTGAAGACAGTGGAGCGCATCATTGGCTGCCACCTCCCCTCTGGGCAAGGCATCTATCACACACGATGCCTGAGGAAAGCACAGAAAATCACAAAGGACTATAGAGGACTATAGCCACCCAGGCTATGGTCTGTTCTCACTGCTGCCATCTGGTAGATGTTACCGGAGCAACCAGGCACGGACTATCAGACTCACAAACAGTTTTCTGCCCAGGCCATCAGGATTCTCAACCAACAAAATGAATCCCAGTACTAGTCACTTCCTATGTATTCAATGCACATCACCACAATTTAATTTAATGTACATATCCATCGGCACTTCTACACTTTTTATAATATTATATTATCTGATGCTTACTGTCTATATTTCCCATGTTTACTGTTTCTGGAACTTCTGCTAGTTTTTATTTATTTTTTTACTTCTATTAGTATTACTTTTGCTATTTTTTTTGCCATTTGTGCTATTTTTGCTATCCTAGTCCTATTGGTGACTCTTTTTAACAATCTTTTTAAACAATTGATTTATTTTTTTATTTTTTTGTATGCCTACAACACAGTTGCTAGCCATGTCATAAGAATGTCAATGTTCAGAATTACCTTGTTATACCGTGCACATGATAAATAAAACACGAGGAGCTAGAAAACACTTCTTTCTCATCTCTATAAATAAAAGGCAATAAATAAAAGTTGTGAACTTCCTCATCTCTGCGATGTGAGAGTGAGAGAGTGTCTGTATTAATGTGTTAGTGTCTGTACAACCGTGTGCCTGCATGAATGTGTGGATATCTGCATGAATATGTGCCTGCATGAATGTGTGCGTGTGTCTGCATGAGTGTCTGCTTGCATAAATGTGTCAGTGCCTACATACATGTTTGAATGTCTGCATGAGTGTGAGTGTGTGAATGTGCAATTGTCCTGCACTCGTGAGGACAGACACACACATACACTTTCTTGGGGTGTGCATTTTAACCTTGAATCTCAAACTATCTGCCTCCTTACTCTTTAGCTAACTTCAAAAACTAATTTCTTTTCATCAATCTTTCTCTTCTTCCTGCCTTTTGCTATCTGTTCCTATCTTATTTTTTCTTCAGCCTCAACTTTTAACAACACACATCTATCCTGTTCCAACGGTCTCTTCGCCCTCTTCTCTTTTCCTTTCTACATTTTCTTTCCTTTATTCTATCCTCCAACCTGTTTTTCCTTTCCCCCTTTTCAATTTTCCCTCGCCTCGCCTCTCCTCTGTCTTTGTCTTTTCTGCTCATATTCAAACATCTCCCTGCATCGTTACTCCATTTCTTCATCCCAACCTACCTCTATTTTTCATCTCAGTGATGAAAGAAAAACTAGTGAAAAGGTAAGTGAGAGAGTTGAAAAATGAAATTGGGTAACTAATTTAATAAAATAAATCTCACAGAGGACATCAAATGAAACCTGGGGGCAAGAGAGGAGGGGCGTCAATGACAGAGAGGGGAGGAAGAGGACAAACAGAAGGAGGGATAGAGAGATGGAGGAAGGGTTGGAAGGTGGTGGTTTGGGGCATTTTGTTCTGTTGATTTGTTTAAAGGTGGCAATCTATCACTCTGTCTGACACCTCTGTTTCCAGAGGAAATACTCCCTAGAAAACTAGTAACAACTAGAGAGAGAAAGGGGTGTGTTACTGATCCTTCAAAGGCTGCTACAGGCAGAGGTGAAGGACACACTTCACTGCCCCTTCACTTCAAAACAAATTAAAGTGACTGTGGAATAGCAGCTTTTGCTGAGAATTTATTGCATATTGCATGTTTGCTGCTCAGCTCTTCTCTCAAGAGTAGACGTCTTTGACTGTAAAATGGATAAACATGGTCAATAAGGTATTTACACATGGAAAGTGCTTTTTTTTTATAGCTACATCTCTTCCATTCTTGAAGAGTCGCCCTTTGAATAGCAGTGGAAAAGAACACCTATGAGCTGCTCTGGTTACGTGAGAGTGGAAAATGTAACTTTTAAGTAAAAAAGAGTCAAAGAGAAAGAGAAGAAGAGGAGGAGAAAAAAGGAATGTTTAAAACATGGGGGCTTGTGTGGCATTCATGTGCATGTCGGGTTTACTTTACACCTGAATTGCTCGTGTTCATGTGCTTTTTGGTCGGAGATAAATACAAAATATGGAGGTGATTAAGCGTTTATATCTGGCTGCTCATTTCTTTCATCTACAGAGATGTTACCGGTAGCTGCATGAGAATGAAGAAGAAAGGAGACCACACAAGGTGATTTAAAACCCCTTCTCAAGAGGCCCTCAGTTCTGAACACAAGGCCCAAAATCACATATACCAAAATAAAATGGTTGTTGTTCTTGCTATTATTCTTTTGTATTGAACCCCTTTGATTACATGCATAATAATGGTCTTTCCTGCAAATTAAGAGAGACAGAGAGAGAGACTTACCATGTCCATTCTGAGAGTTGGTCCTTCTCTTCTCCTCTGAACTCATCTTGGCCTTGATGTACCACTGACACCTGGAAAACACACACATCATAGACAGAGTTAGTTGGGTAGTAATATTCCTCAGTTAGTAGTAGTAGTAGAGAGAGAGAGAGACGGGGGGTTGACATGCAATAAAGATCCAAAGAATATAGGTTGATGCAGGACTAAATCAATAGATTTACATTCATGGGCAACATGTGGCCAGAACTAAGCCCATAAAAGACCTAAGTACGGAAGCAGAGAACGGCCGTACTTGCAATTTTTTTTAATGCCGTTATCTCGAGATCACAAGTTAATTATTTAGTTATTTCGAGAAAATGATCTTTGTTATCTCGGGATCACGGGATAATTATGGAGAACTCGGTGGCTTCTAAAGAAAAATGGACCTAATGATTTAAAACTTGATAATTAAAATAGTCGTTTTTGACTTTGAGTGATACCCAGAAATTTTTCCCCGGAGTTTTACAGCTGCTTCTTTCCCCATGTATGTCCATCCATCCATCACGTGACCTAAATCAACCCTTCTCAAAGTCGTCTGTTATATCTTTTCCCCTTTCCATCCCATATAAAGTTAGAGACCACACCACTGACTTCATCCAGAACCCACTGTGGCTTATCAATACATAGACTTTGACATTAACAAAGCATTCAGTGCTACTACGTCTAAGCTGTAACTTTCTCTGTTTCCAAATCAAATCAAATCACATTTTATTTATATAACCCTTAATCACCATTACAGTCTCTAAGGGCTTCACAGTGCCCAAAGTGTTAAAATAATAAATGGTTAGTACATGACATCCCCCAGCCTTGGACCCAAAAACTTTTAGGAAAAAATGGAAGAAACCTTGGGAGGGATTACTCAAAGAAGGAATCCCACAAATAAACACTTGTTATACTTAATGAATTACTCCTGTCCACATTGAGTCTGTAGCCTCCATTTGTTCTTAAGGATTTAAAATTAATGAATTATTTAATTCAAATTGTAATTCAAAGAGGAGTCCTCTTAAATAAGTGTGCATGAAAAGATTGCAGAGCATCAAGAATGCTACCTAGACCATTTACAACGTGTTGGAGATATTTTCCTTTTCCGCCTGTGGAATGGCTACAAGTTTTCTTCCCCCTCATGGAGTTTCTGGGATGGTATTGAGGGTCCTGGGTTCAAGCACTCTCCTTATAATCTGGCTCAGGGGCTGTAGTAGTAGAGCTTCCACCCTGCCTCCCACTTAAACGTGACAGCAGGGGCATTTCTAGGAGTTGACAGTGGCTAAGCCCAGACCATCTGGGGCTGAGGCCAGGGTGTTTGGCAAATCTTTTGGGGCGACGGTCCCTGCTGCTCTGCCTGGAACACTACTGCCTAAATTTTAATAGTAATGTTAAGACAATTGCTCTGGACAAAATGGACATCTGCAGGGCCGCTGAGAATTCTCAAACCTATGGCACCAGTGTTTAATTGCTACTTTAGTTTTTTATTCTGTTTTTACATATGTATTTGCACTTTGTGTTGTACAAATAAAATAAACCAGCAGCCTGATGACAGTGTTTTGACCATCTCGTTTTTCTCCAAATTGTGTGACCAACTCCCTAACTATCCTATATCCTTTAACTCATGTCATCTATGCCTACATGACAAACACATGTATTACTTTAAACATTGTTCCCATAACAAATCCCTGGAGGAAATTCACTCACAATCTTTCCAACAATCACTTCCATTTGAAAATTGCTCTCTGGAAGTGATACACCGACGATATCCTTCTACTATGGAACGGGACTCAAGAGGAACTTGTTAATTTTATTATGTTGACTTAAGTTTTAAGTTGACTTTCTAGATCTTACCATACCATATGTACAACTATATATCGTAAATCCCTGAGTAGAAACACTCTTATCCAAGCAGAAAGTAATCATCCCAAACATGTGTTGAAGAACATACCAGTAGGTCAGTTTTTACGTTTACATAGAAATTGTAGTACTGTAGTATTTCTAGTTTCAATCGAAGGCAGTACATATGAAGGAGTGTTTTCTCAATAGGGGCTACTCAGAGATTGATGTGTCAACAGCCTTTTCAAAAGCGATGCGCTCAGACAGAAGTAGCATATTGATTAAAAAAACAGCATCCTGCTGTCTCTCGGAGGAGGAGTGTTTCTCCACTGAGTTTTCACCTAGAATGGGAGAAGTGAAAAATATAATTTTAAAACATTAGCATGTGCTCCAAAATGATCCTACTTTAAAGAACATCTGTGATAAACCGCCCATTTGCTCCTTTACAAAATCCCATTCTATTAAAGATAGAGTGGTATCCCCACACAGGCAAAAAATACAGCATTAATTCTTTCATTAACTGCAATTCCAGTCATGTTGTGTACATGTTAAAGTGTCCATGTGGTCTAGTTTATGTAGGGCAGACAAAATGAGCCCTCAAAGTCAGAGTAGCAGAACACAAGGCAGCGATACGCAACAATTACTTGGACTATGCGATCGCACGGCATTATGTTAGTGCTAACCATGGCTCACCGGCCTCATTAAAGTTTTGGGGCATTGAGAAAATCAAGACCTCCCCCAGAGGTGGGGATATTATAAATAGATTACTCAGAAGAGAGAGTTCATGAATTGAACTCAGTGGAGCCCTTAGGGTTGAATGAGGAAAAGAACCTTTCTTGCTTTCTCCATAGCCAATGTTTTTAGGATAGTTGTCTATTTGCTGTTGTATTTACTGTATATGCAGTTGACTACTTGATGATTTGTTTGTTTGTTTGTCAATATGGTATAGTGCAGTGGTTAATTGTACTCACCCCTCCCCCTTTTCTTTTAACCTATGAGCAACAGGCTTCAATCAATTAAGGGAAGGGTTTAAATAAGCTGTCAATTCCAATGCTGTTTTACTCTGAAGAAGACACTGTGTTGTCAAAATGTCAGTGATTTGTGCACCAAATAAAGTTTTGTAAGATGATCCGTGTGCTCCAGTACTCTCCTATCTGATGTTACGTTGGTCCTTGTCTGACAGCATCGGTCCTGATCTCTATAACAGGTTTTAGCATGTGAGCTCTCTCAGGCAGGCTATTTAATATTGTTTAACACAATGACGGGTTGGTTGAAATTACAAGACATTTCATTTAAATTGTTTTTGTTTACCAAGTGTTTTAGCAACCATAAAATGAATATAAGCACAAATTGAATAAAACACTATAAGCTGGTTGTTCTAAAAGCAGGACAAATGTTGTCTCATTGGCCTACATAATAATATGCCAAATCAGTTTTGGATCATAAAAACATTTCCCCAGAGGGAAAAAGTGTTAAAACTGATCTATAGGCAGTGAAACAGCAACAGCGATTTGAAAAATAACCAAACAAAATTATTCAATTATGTTTTGGAGGCACATAAAATAAACGCTGCAAGAAGATGCATTACACAGACATACAAGAGACAATGTATGTTGTTCATATGTTCAGTACATCAAAATGAAGAGCTTTCTATATTACTGAGTACATACGCCATACTCATCTTCCTAGACAAAAAACATTCCTGGCTAAAGCCCCGGAAGCCTGATGTTGACAACGCCACTGTGTGACAGGTCAACACCAATTCCTTGAGAATCCAGGCTATCTCCTAGAGTATCTCCTGATGAATCTGCTGTGCCTTTTGCCCTGTTCATGGGACTGGCCCATCACCATATACCAACTTCCAGCTCATCCTGATCCAGATGGTAAATATCTTCTTTTGTTATGTACCATTCCATGTATTCCTTTCACAGTCCACATTGGTGTTAGGGACTGTATTTGTGCATTCTCTAGTGTAATATCGTTGCTGTCCACATTTGAACATCAAGACACTATGTCAGAACATCTCCTGGTCTAATGCACAGTGTATACACTTTTACCTGCTTATGATATAAAACTTGGAAATACATTTTTCCATCTAACATTTTAAACTTGGAATATGCTAGAGATTGCATGTGCCCTGTAAATCTAAATCTGCTGTTCTCAGACCAAATCTCAGTTTAGTTGGCAAAAAATGCTCTCATTTAATAAAATTCATCATTACATCATAATCCAGCTCTTTTTTCAATTTTAATTCCGTCCTTCAGTTTATTTTGACCTACTTGGCTATTCATTGGCACCTCCTATTTCCCAGATGATTTGATCCTGATTTGGACCCACATCCATCTATACTGTATGTCTCCCGTAAATCAGCCATCCCCCCTCTAGCCTGAAGAGAGCCACCATCACGCCCACCTACTTTCTATTTCAATTTTAGCAATAACAACAATGTATTTTCATGATGAGTTCGGATTTTAATAATGTTTCAGTGTGTGTGTGTGTGTGTGTGTGTGTGTGATTGTGTGTGTAGGCGTAACATTTTGCAGATTTTAGAATTGAAACTGACCTAATGTGTTGATGGTTGTGCTTCAGGTGTTTCTGTTCACACTTCAGTGTGCTTGTTAAGTCAAGTTTATTACAGCCCAATATCACAAAGTATGCTTCAAAGGGCTGCACATACTTAACACATATTTAAAAGTAAAAAACAACAATACACAATGTGTACTGTACATGAGACTCATGAACATTCATATCTGGATACAGATGCAAACACATACTGAGTATACCGGTAGTTATTGTGTTAGTATTTAGTATTTTAGGGCAGACTAAGTGAAGGCTGATGCGAAAAGATGTTTTGAGTTTACCTTTGAATGAGTCGACTGAGTTAGCCTCTCGATTTGGGCGGGAAGACGATTCCAAAGAGGTACAGTAGGAGAAAGCCCTACCACCTACTGATGGTTTATTTATTTTTGGAATAGTCAGGAGAGCGGCGTTTTGGGATCGAAGAGCTCTAGCAGGTATATAGGGAGGGAGTAGAGATGATAAGTAGGATGGTGCAAGTCCATGTAATCTTGTTCACCACACGCACGCACGCACGCACGCACGCACGGACGCACGGACGCACGCACGGACGCACGCACGCACACACTCCTGCAGATGGGCTGTACTATTCATAGCATAACTAGGTGGATTACCACTTAAAGAGAAATGCAGG